>BGNK01005011.1:7915-41019 GCA_003297005.1 Symbiodinium sp. clade A Y106 | reverse complement strand
GAAGCTTGAGTTTCCAACTCTGCAGGAGTTCTTGCTTATTTTGGGAATCATGCTCTTCTGCAGCTAAGAACAACAAGGTCTCACACTCAAGACACGATGCTAACAAGTTCGCAGATGAAGCACAATCTAAATGAACATCTACTCCTATGGTGGCTGCTTCACGAAGACAGTTTGCAACAGTCGCGCGCAGATTTGAAACCCAAGCAACCGGACGCCCTTCTAAGCCTGCAGCGGCTTTCTTCTTCAACTCTACAAGGAGAGACGCAACTTTGCGGACTTTCTTGTGGAATTTACTGCACGGTGCACGTTGGGCAAAGGCAGTCATCCTAAATTCAGGGGGTGAACCTCTGGTAGGGGGTAGTGATGTACAACAGACTCTGTTGATCATGTCTGTAGCTATTTCATTCGCTATTTTCCATACAGCTTCGACGTCCAGGGCCTCACTTGCCTCAAGCAGCTTGTTTGCGTACTTCACGAAAACAGGGTAACACACCTCCTCACGTTCATCNCGACGTCCAGGGCCTCACTTGCCTCAAGCAGCTTGTTTGCGTACTTCACGAAAACAGGGTAACACACCTCCTCACGTTCATCCCATTCCTTTTGAGTTTTGGGCTTATTCGGGAGGGTCGATTTAGGGTGGGGCTTGACAACCCAAACTTTCGAGTCCGGTACCGCCAAATCAAGCGTGAGGAGGCACGGTGCATGATTCGGTAGCTGTGTTGACCGAATCATAGAATCGGCTTGGAACAGCGGCATAGCAAACTTATTGAGTAAAAAATAATCAATACGAGTCTTCCCAAACCCAACGTTACCGTCTTGCCAAGTCGATTTCGTGTATGTGGCCTCTAAAGGTTTGTCGAGAGCTAGCTGTTGCTCCCTGTACACATCAACCCAGTCGTCAGACAGCAAGGCTGAAACAATACTGGCGTTTTCNCTCCCTGTACACATCAACCCAGTCGTCAGACAGCAAGGCTGAAACAATACTGGCGTTTTCTTCAGGCGGCGATTGGAAATCGCCACACAATACCACAGGATGAGACCCCAGTGTGGCAACAAAGGAAAAAATGAGATCCATAAGCTCAACCCTTTGCCTGACAGCCGTGTGACCGGTAGGCAAGTAGCAACTCACAACGAAGAAGCCTGACCGACCAACAGCAATCCAAAGAACTTGACAAATACTCTTTAACCGTATCCACTCAGGGGTCAGATCAACACTCTGCGCAGAGTAAGAAGATTGGCAAACAGTCGCCAATCCGCCAGTTGGTTGCCGAAAGCCCGCAATCTTACCCTGCAGCTGTTTTGAAGTTGGTTGGGAACCTAAGTGAAGGGTCCATCCTNGCGCAGAGTAAGAAGATTGGCAAACAGTCGCCAATCCGCCAGTTGGTTGCCGAAAGCCCGCAATCTTACCCTGCAGCTGTTTTGAAGTTGGTTGGGAACCTAAGTGAAGGGTCCATCCTTGCTTTGTGAACCGTTTAGATACATCCTTCTCAAGATGAGGGGGAATACGAGTCTCTTGCATACAAATGCATACCAAGTCATGCTCAGCGTAATTACTCAAACACGAGATTTCACTAGCATGCTTAACCGCANGTTTAGATACATCCTTCTCAAGATGAGGGGGAATACGAGTCTCTTGCATACAAATGCATACCAAGTCATGCTCAGCGTAATTACTCAAACACGAGATTTCACTAGCATGCTTAACCGCAGACGTGACATTTGCCGTCATGATCTGGATGGGCCCTTCTCCTGGAAAACCTTTGCACGGGACGAACAATTCATGCAAGTAGCCATCTGGTGTTTTNATTTCACTAGCATGCTTAACCGCAGACGTGACATTTGCCGTCATGATCTGGATGGGCCCTTCTCCTGGAAAACCTTTGCACGGGACGAACAATTCATGCAAGTAGCCATCTGGTGTTTTGCGGAAAGAAAAAATCGAAAAGTTTGCCCTTCCATCGCTAGAAACATTAACGAAAGCCGATGTTCGGCGACCACCAGCGTGAACGAAGACGCCGTTANCGAAGACGCCGTTATGGATATAAGACTGCTGAATTCCACCTCGGAGCTCGCACCAGTGTTCGAAGACACCGAAGAAGCTGGCAGGCGAGGTTTCTTGACTAACTAACATGCAAGCAAAATATGAAGCTAAAAATTGGGAGTACGCACGGCTTTTCCCCCTTGCGTGTCGTCTCTTGTCCACCCGCGAACAAGGGCGCACAAATAAAAAGAAAAGACGAAATAACAGGACAGACGCACAGAGATACAAAGGACACCAGCAAGGGAAGACAAGAAGCACCAGATCAAAGAAACCCGTGAGGGACAACATGAGGTCAGGAGACAGAGACACCCAAAAAGACTCCCAGAGCATCAAAAATTGGCCCGTTGAGACTCCTATTTCCGCTGCGCTTTGTGCAGCGGGGNCATGAGGTCAGGAGACAGAGACACCCAAAAAGACTCCCAGAGCATCAAAAATTGGCCCGTTGAGACTCCTATTTCCGCTGCGCTTTGTGCAGCGGGGATTGCGGCTTGGTTGGCGACGAATGGGAAGCAATCTCGCCTTTGATGACCTTGATCGCATCCAACAGCTGGGAAAAACCAGTGTTCTGAGAATCTTGCAAGCTCTGCAACTTGACATTGGTGTTCTTCTGGCCTTCTTGGAATTTGCAGGAAAATATTTTGAGATAAGAGTGTCTCGGCGAAGTTCTCGGCTATTGGAATTTATAAGAAAGTGCGCCCGCTTGAATATATAGGAAAGAGGCTTGGGGTATGTCGTGAGGAGTGTCGTGGGCAGTGCGAGTTCGTCGGAATTTTTTCGAAAGTGATTTGAGATAGGTCATAAGAAATATTATGAAATTGTATGAAGTCGTTAGAATTTATAGATTAATGGGGGCTATAGGAGGTTGCTAGAATTTGCGAGAAAGCGCATTGAGAAGAATTATATAAATATCGTGAGCTGGGCGAGCTTGCGAGATAGCGATTTTGGGCGAGGAATCGTCTTACCGTACGAAATCTCTAGAGGCTTCAAAAAAAAGATTTGAGACATATCATAGAAATCTAATATGCGATTTTATGATATTATAAGAAAGCGAATTAAGAATATTATAGAATATTATAAGAATATGATTTTAATGATCTTATCTCAATATGTTCACCATCTAAATTATCTTCTAAAAAAGAATCCCATATCCTATGTATTCATTCCTCACGATATCTATCAAATTATTCTATCGTAAGGTCTAGTGGCCTCCCGAGCTATTCCAACCAATTTTCTCGACCTATCCATTTATAATATTCCTAACGACCCTTCCAAATCATTTTCCCATATAAAATTCTCATATTACCCCCTAATACAACCCAAACCATTTTCCCGAAGGCTTCAACAACCTCACACCATCCTATGACACTGCCCACGATTCATGCTATCCTATAAACTCACATCATCCCACGATATTCCCCATAATTCATCCCAAACCCCACGACTCCTCCCAAAGCAATTTTCCCACGGACTCCTACGGCCTAACACCATCCCATTTTCTACCATATTTCCCAAACCATTTTCCCGCAAACTTCCGCACACACTATCCCGCGACGCTCCGCACGAGACGCCCCAGATCGCTTGCCACAAATTCCAACGATCTCACACCGTCCCCGTGACATATCTCAAAGAGCTTGTCCGCAAGCTCCAGCGGCCTCATGTCACCGTGCCGCCCCGATTTTCGCGTGGCTCCTTCCTATCTCGCGACACCAAGCTCCGGCGGCCTCCACGAACCATCCCAAATAACTCTCCAACAAAGACGCTCCCCACGACGCACCCAAGCCGCCTTCCCGCAAACTCCGGTAGCCTCGCACCCCCAAAACCGTTTACCCACAAGCTCCAACGGCCTCGCATCACCCCACGCAACATTCCCGTGACGCACCCATAACCGCTTTCCCGCAAGCTCCCGTGGCCTCAAACCGTCGCGCGACACTCCCCAAAACGCTTTCCCCCAAGCTCCGACGGGCGCGCTACCCCCTCCGTCCCAAGCCAACGCTTCGCGAACTCAACACGCAGGACGTCGCGTCACCCTCCCACCCCTAGAACCCCAACGAGAACCTTTCTGCTTCGCATTCGAGAATAAATCATCAACAAAGAGAATCTGATTCTTAGTTTGTCGTATCTCAGTATTGTTGTGTGAACCGAATTTCATTCTCTATTTCATTCGAATTTATCTATTCAAATTTTGAGATTTGTTTGATTGTTAATGACATGACTATTAAAAATACACTCTTATTCTATACGACTGATTTACTATCACCGATATTCAATACATATATATATATATAAATATATACACATATTATATGCATATTCAAAATGATTTATGACGATTGGCCCCCTTTTGGTTGCATTGCAGTTCGGCACAATAAGTGCTGTCACGTCCGAACCATATTACTACACTGTGGCTTCAGCAGGTGATGCGCAGCATCTTCCCCTGCCTGGGTAGTTCGCACGCATGACGCTGGGTGCGCGTAGCACGTGAAGTGCTGCTCGGTCATGTGTGCACAACATGCCCAACAAGCTCATCGCTGAGTCTGCGACATGTCAGCACATCGTCCTGCACGTTGTCCCAATGAACAGGTTCATCCGGACCAATAAGGTTCTTGTACATCTCTTGTGAAAATGCTTGGGTGCCTGAGCCGGACTGGAGAGTTCTGCTATGCAACACAGTGTTCTGGTCTAACATAGCAACGTGAGCTGGGCAAGGTGCCTGGCTTCTCAGCAGAATTCTGGCTCAGGCAGCCCGTGTTGTTCGCAGGCATGGCACCCGGCTTTTGATCAGGAAGTTCAATCTGGAAGAAGCTCTGGTCGGCATCTTTTTTCTGACAATCCGCAATGGACTGCGTCAGCGACTCACCATCTTCGTACTTCGAGTAGGCATCGAGTACACATTTAATTCTGCCAAGACCACGGTACTCCGTGAGCTGTTTCTGTGACTGCAAGAGTGCGGTTTCCTTTGCCTGGCCAGCATCGAAGAAGGCTTTGTGGTTGGATTGATAGCACATCACGTACGCGACACAGTCGGTTCTGTGAGCTACTCGATCACATGCTGCATCCTCAAGCTTGGCTTGCAGCTTCTGGCAGCTAAGCTTCTTATTCTTGTAGGCAGCATCTTTGCCGCCCTTCCCATCACGCATCTGATCTCCACCATAACATTCGCGAGACTTCTCCAGTTTTAATCTGGTCGCAGTGTTTGAGGCATTGAAAGCATTCTCCCATGAGTTCAGGTGCGAAGCGAAATGATCTCGAAAGTGCTTGATGTAGCCCCTCACCGTTGCGTACTCGTGTGAATTGGCGCGGTGGTTGCAAAAGCCACTAGCTGGAAACTTGTTCAAGGCATCAAACTCGTTCTTCCGCTGCACTTCACTTGAAGTTCTTGCTGTCAGCTCGCTCTCACAAGCCTCCAGCTCAATCTTCGAAGTGGACTCTTCAAGGCGGCAAGCGGCGTGATCCTTTGCCAGGCTCTCCACAGATTGGAGGCCTGAGTGTGAGCCAGCCTCATAGAGCCCTTTGCAAGAAGTGAAATCAGACCAAGCCTGGTCGAGGGTCTGCTGGGTCAACCGTGCTTGCTGTTGCACCATCATCTCCATGTGTGTCACCATCTTGTGAATCTCTGTGACGGTATTCCTCAGTCCGGGCGTTCCTCGCTGCTTCTCAAGCGCAAGCAATGCGGTCTCAATATTCTCCAGGCTGATGGGCAGCTTGTCACCACCAGTGAGACTACGCAACATGGAAGCCCGGCTTGACAGAGACGTGGCCTTGGCAGCTTCAACTGCCAGCACTGATGCTGCGATGATCGCAGCACATCTTCCAATCGAAAGATAGGTCTGCATTAGGAGAGCTTGAAGTGGACTTCGTCCATCAAGAATCGACGGCGCTGCCCTGAGAGCCAGAACAGCTGCGAGACAGCCTCCTCGTCAATAGCTGCATCTCAAGCGAAACTTAACGCTGCGAGATTTCATGAAAAGTCAAGACAAGAGCTGGAGGTGGGCAAATATCTCTCGAAATCGATCAGTCTCAGCAGGTTATCGTTTGCCTACTCCGCATGGGAGACGGCTGAACGATCCCGCGAAAGACGATATGTACAACAATGTACAGCGGCGTCTGTGCCAGCTTCCGACTACTAGTGTAGAGGCACATCACTCAGAGGACCGCTCCATCCAGGCTCACTGCACCAGGACTTATCGAGATTAAGGTGTCAAGACATGGCATTGACATCTTCTCTCCACTTTCTCGCACTCCGTTGTAGTCTGTTCTTCTTCACCAATGCATGCAAGGCGGGCGACACCCTGCCCGAAAGGGAGACTCATCTTCTTATTCCGCAAGTCCCTCTGCTGAAAAGGTTTACTTCGAATTCTTCTGACCTGTGATTACTATCCTCGCCGCAGCGGCCATCCCGCATTGAGGCTTAGCCCGATGTTGACGACAGCCTGCGGCTTCGCACAGCCCTGCTCTCTGTTTCGTACCTGCTCGTCTTCTTCGATCTTGGAGGACGAAACTCCCTGCAAGTGTGCACCCGTCCATGGTGGATTGGTCAGGTGAGGTGTCCTCCCACGGACTTCCACCCCCCACCCTTTATCGAGGCTCGGGAAGCAACAGCTAAAGACTACGCGAAACTTGGGCTCTCCGTCTGTCGCGCTCGCACTGTCTACCTCTGTTCGTTCTGGTTCCGAGGCTTCCACAATGGCCGGTGGAATGTAGCGCCCACCAATTTCGCGGCCTTGGCGCGATGCGAGAGGGATGACAGAACTGTCCCTGCTGTTCACTCTGCCACACGAAACCAGACAAAGTCTGTGAAGGGAACCGTCCAGGCTTTGGTAGTGCTGTGGAGAACTGGCAGACGTCCAAGCATTCGCCACGAGCTCATCGCCGCTTCACACATGTATGCAAGCCTCCTCCAGGAGGGCAACTCCAAGCTGAACGGCGGCAAGCGGTTCGCACTGCCTTTGCCTGACCGAAGCAAACTCATGCTCGTCAACTGCCTGAAGACATAACGGCTCAGGACTCTGCAGAGCTGCCATGCCTCCCCAGAATGTCTCGCAAGACCAGCAAACAAGGCGAATCTTTTCTGAGGCGCGAACTACCAGGCTGCCCACTAGCACCAAGACTGGAAGAGGCCAGTCAGGCCAGAACCTCTGAACTTAGCATTGGCTGTCGAGTCCAGTGAGTTCCGTGTCCTGGGCCGCAGGCCCGGAGGATGCTTTCCGGTCCGCAACCGCCCCAGTGGTCCTGCTTAGCAAAAGCCCCGGACGTGCGGCGGACGTGCAGGGGTTCTGCACGGTTCTGATGTGCTTCCTGACTGAATCGCCGAGATCGCCAACCCAGGGCTGGTAGGCGACCACGTGGCCAGTTGCCAAACTCCTTGCAGAAGGCTTCCACTCCATGATCGTTGTCAGTTGTGGTGCAGCTGGGTCACTTCCTGTCCTAGCAACCACGTTTACCACATAATGGCCAGCTTGCAAGTCCTTGACACAAGGGGTGGTATATTCTGGATGTTCGAGTGGCGACGCTTTCTTTGCCTCGATACGCGCTTCGGTTGCCGCGTCGACGACGATCCTCCTCGCATTTCGAAGTGAGTGCCTCAGCCGGACAAGCCGCTGCACCGAGTCACCTGGCTATCCTCAATCCAGAAGAATCTGGCTAGCCGATACTTAACTTCTACTTTGGCTGAGCGACTCCAGATAAAGTCCACATGCGGTGGAGATGTTTGAAGACAGCCTGTCCAACCTGCCGTAGAAGACCTCCGATGGCAAACACGCAAGTTTGAGCATGTCCTGCGAGCATGTTGCACAAGGACATTCCCCAAGTTGTGTCAGCTTCCCGTGCCAGCAGCCTCGTACCGGGCACGCGGATCTACATCGTGACCTCACAGCGCGAGCATCACGGCCTAGATTCGCCGATTGAAGGGGTAGGGAATACCGCTTGCTGAAACACGGTTCAGGAATCCATTCAGAACATCATCCGCACAAGGGAGCAGTCCATCCCTATGTACCTATCCTGATAGAATTCATGTCAGCCTTACCCTCTGCAAAGCCCACGCCGTGGTCACACAGCCACAGAAAAGATTCGAATCTAGACCGCGACGGAGATTCAACTACAGAGAGGTTCTGAAGTTGCCAGGAGAGCGAGAGTGAGACTGTTCTTCTTGACATTTCTCCACGTATGCTTCACAAATGCAAAGACGTGCTCGTACGCTCGTTTCCACATGGCCACTATACACTGGAAGCCTTGTGCGAATCATGAGCTACATCGGGGTAGGAAGATGGCTTAGCGAATATCACAACCTGAAGCGGAGGATGACAAAGCTTACCTGGCCTTGACCGAAGAGACTCGCTGCCCGCCAGTCCTCCGCTCAAGAACTCTCCAGTTCGTCGCAACACAGACCGAGCTGGCAGAACCTTCTGAGACTCACGCGACGTGAACGCCTCCAGATTGTTCTGCCACCAGCACGGACCTCCAAGATGGTTGGTGAAGTGTCGCAGAGCTGTTCTACACCGGGGATGCAGTAGGCCCAGTGCACGAGACAAGTCAACACATAAGCCCAACCTCTGGAGGTCTGCAGCATCCAGCCATGTGACATCGCCAGCATCCTTCCAGGGATCAATCAGCCAAGGTTCGCTCTCAAACCAAGGGCCGCAGCATCCTGCACCGTGAGGACATAGCGCGCATAGCGGCCGTCCGTGGACGATATCTGGTGACAGGCTGGCGAATCGGAAAGCATCTGTTCAGCGATTGTTTCTGCCTGTACCCACTCGTTCGTCTTCAGAGGCATTTTCACACGTGAGATGCCACCAAGCAGGTTGTGCCCACCTCGAGGCACTTGCCACAGCTCCTACCACTTCTACGGTTCGCTGCGCCAAGGCCAGTACCCGCTCCACTGCTTGTCTGGCAGAGGGCACATTCAACGGGCTCCCACGGGAAAGAATCGGATGATTGCACTTGCTTAGGCCTTGCTGCCAGGCCGGATCCCGGTTTGAAGCCAAACATTGCCTGCACAAACCTCAGAAAGGAGGTCTCCGATCAGACCTTCAGAGTCACAGCACCTGACGCAACATACTGTGCCCGAAGCTTCGAGATCCAGCACGATGTCCTCAAGTCGGGAAGTCGACGAAACAGACACACACAGTCTACCGTACGGTCATTCCTTCTGTGCTACTTTGCCGACATTGTTATTTGCCTTTCTCGTGTCTACGCGTCCTCCACGTTCTCGTCAGGCACGACTTCATAGCTGAGGCTGCGAGATCCTCGTGGGGATGTCTCTCGGTGATATTAGCGAGGGCTGCCAAAATGGACCACTAAGGGTAATTCCATCAAGCACTCCCTCCAGCGGGTCGCCGAGCATCAGTGGTGTGCCTGAGCACTCCGACTGTCGCATGTTGCCAAGTGTTTCCCTTACGGCCGGGATGAGATGGTCCCCTCGCCTGGATGCCATCCATACCCACGAATGGCAATCCTTCGCACACAGGAGCAATGCTGGCTGCAGGTGTGCAAACTGAACTTGGGCACCGGCGGTACGGCCTCGGTACGGTGCGAGATGATTGCCACGGTCACCCCGTGACATGAACCTATGAGGATCGAAGCGTTCGAGTTTTGCCCTTCCTTTGCCATTCGAAGCCTGGCCGCCTGGCCTGCAGCCTGGCCTGTGCTTTCGGACCGGTGTGCCTGGCTCTGACACTCTGAGAAAAAGTGGCTGCCTGAAGTGAAACCACGGCTGCGGGACCACCAGTGCCAGGAGCTGCCAGCGTGAACTGACAACTCCGCGCTGACTGGCAGGAGAATCGAACGGCCAGGAAGAGTGCTGCTGCGACTCTCTGTGTATCCCGCATCGTTGGCCTGTGGCTCTGCTGAGACGGCATCACGGAATCGTGGATGCTGGAATCCTCCGGTACGCTTTACCACTTGGCAAAGTTGTTTATCCACCGCCCTTTCTTGTCATCCTTGCCATCTTGGCCGCATTCCATGAGAAACATCTTCACCTCGGCTGGGACGCTTCACAGCAACGGCAAAATGAGGTCACTTTGAGTTGAAAGAGGACATCGCCACATGGTAGCAACTCGGCCATACCGGTGTTCGGCAGAAGACTGCACTGCTTCATGGCATGGCTTCCGCTACCATCATGGAAGACAACTGAAACCTTCAAACCCGATTCCTTGCAGGCGCCCAACAGTATCCATCCTCGTTAAACGAAACTTCGGTCAACAGAGGTCGCGGCAAGATCCATCTCTGGGTCGGAGGCATCGTAGGGAACTGCAAGTTCAACTCGTGCACAGATGCCATGCACTTGGACGCAAAGAGCACGCCCCGTTTCGACTGCAGGCATTCACTCCGAGCCCCTAGATCCTGGATCCGATGCGCAAGACCCTACGGTCATTCCAACGGCCAATCCCTGCGGCTGCCGGGCCATGTCCTCGGACATCGGAACTTGTTTGGTATATCCTTCATCGGATGCTGTTCTCAGCGTCTCGAGCTGGAACATCTGCGCCGCAAACAACTCACAAACGTGAATTGAGCAGTGCTGAGTCGGAGCGAGTCGACCGATGCACGGCTTCTGCATGGGGTTTTGGATGCAGATTCGAAGGCACACCGTAAACGGTGGCTGTCATGTACGTGCCATGCAACGGTTCGCGCAACACAGCAACTGCTTGTCGGCATTACTTGGAGTGGAGGGAATGAATTGGTGCACAGATCAACCTTATGAAAAGGCGTGTACACGCTTGAGCCAAGAAACTCGAAAGACTTATCGAGAGTGGAGCCAGGTCGTCCAGGCTAGCGCCACACAAGAGGAAGCTCAGGCCTTGAACAGCCAGAGTTGACATCGACGTCTGCTGGCGCGTATTGAACAGGAAGTACTCCTTGGTCGATGGCACATGCACTTCACAGTACCGCTGCGGTGACCAAGAGTTCAGTCAAAACAAAGTCCCGAGCTGGCTTGCCTGGTGCAGCCACGAGATGCAGAGGCCTCCGGGACTTGTGAAGATTCCATTCAACGTGACTCATGTGCTTGAGAGTGGGGAGCTAACTTGCCACCGTCGAGAAGTATGGAGTAAGCATCCTTCGTTGGTTCTCTGCTCAAAATGGGCTGAATCGTCTCATTCTGAAGTCCTCGAAGACCGCTTCGAGTTGGAAGTCCACTGCTGCATACTCGCCTGCTGGAAAAGGAGACCCCAGCTTCCGCCCAAACCTTCAATGGCCTGGCCCAGCCTGGCCGAAGCTCTACTTGGACGGTGAGGACACAAGGGACCTCTTTGCTCAGCCGAATATTTCCTCGAATTGTGGAACTTCTGAGGGGCGGTCTCTGCAATGACCAGGATGAGTGCTCTCCTCGCAGAAAGAAGGGAGATAGCCTTTGCTGGCATGGCGAAACCTTGTTGGCGACAATCCCAGCACGGCAACAAGGAACGGAAAAATCCTAGAGGCTGTCTATGGGGTGCTGTCGTGTCCGCGCGGTTTCAGACTCAATCATGGACTTGCTCGCACTGCGTCCTGCTCGACTGATGTTCTCAGCTCCATGGAGATGTATCCAGCTGCCGCAGCTTCGTGAGGTGTGTACCTCGACGAAACGAAACTGGCGACTACTGCTTTCGTTTCGGCCTGCAGAAACTGAAAAGTCTTGATTCCGCTTTAGACCTTTTAACAGAATGCTGCGTTCCCAGTGAAGCCACTTCTACGAGTAGCGCTTTCTGCAGCCAAGACTCGCTCTGTCCGCCAAACTAGCTGGCATTGGAGTCCTTGCATCTGCACTCAGTAGAACCTGCCAGGGCCCAATGGAGAGATCTGTCCAATTGCTACCTGCGCACATGACCCAGAAGGACAAAGCTGTCATGCCCTCGCCTGTGAGCATCGTTCTTGCCGCAGTCGTCCTGCAAACTGACAGTGGTACTTGACAGAGCTATCATGGATGGAGGGCACCTTGACACGAGAAACGAAGGCTCACTTTGGTGCTCGGGTTGTTGATGTACAGCTGATACCTGTTCAGGGCGGCTTCCATACAAGTCCTCGTTCGGGCGGTCAAGCTCTGACGACTTGCATCTACTGTCTGACTGTGTCAACATCCGGAAACAGGCTATTCCATTCTCATGCCAGTATCGCGTGGCAACTTTGAGACACACCCAACCCATAGCAGCCTGATGCTTGGTCTGCCACCTGCACACAGCTGTCCTGAGGCTTTTATGCTGATATGATGTGCCATTTCGGCAGACATAGCGGCGGTCATGTTTGAGCATGTAGGTGCACGGCCCACACAGCTCTCTATGGCAACTCCGGGGAGCAACATCTCACGGGTCCTCCTGCGCAAACTGTCGCTGTTGCGTTTTCTTTCAATTAAACTGGCTGCAGCTCTGTGTCCTGTCCACGGCCATCACGACATAGTCGGCCTCCCAACCTTAGGCTTTGAAAGACAATCTGGACCAACGAATCAAGGAGATCCTGCGGATCAGTGAATCGGCATGGACTTGGCCCGGCTCCTCTCATCTTGCTTTCCACCGCAAGAAGGATCAAGCAGGTGAACGCCTCACCACATGCCTCGGAGCTGGCGCTCTCAGAAGCGACAGCTCACTAGAAGTTGGACTGCCGCCGACAACATGTAGTGAAAAGAGATGCCTCGCGCATTCCGCGGCAAGTGTAGATCTGGCTCGAACCCTTGCTCAAGTCAGCTTCCGCCGGATGCAGGGCCTGGGGATCAGCTCGTCTCATCTGGCAAAGGCAAATCGAAAGTCAGCCGGCCTTGAAGGCATCTGATACGAATGTCCTTGCGGCGTGCTGCATACCGATGGTGCGGCCAACAAACGAGCACGCCGGCACTGCCCCACGACAGTCACTAAACCTTACACCTCTATACAGCCGGATTAATGACTGCACCCCGTGTCGATGACTGCTTGGCAAGTGTCTTCTGAGACCCGTGTGCAGTTGCTGCAGGGACAGCCTCGGGACGGTGTCGTACGTGACGGTAGCGACGAACCAGGAAACCGCTTCTGCACACGACTTGGTAAGCAGCTGGCACGACATGCGCAGCGAACCGAGATCTCCCCCGAAAGTGCCATCACTTCGACCTCGACATATCGCGAGTTACCAATCGTCGGCGGTTCTGTGCCACGTGTTGCCCAAGACAAGCTTGCAATGATTCTGACACAAGACACTGGCAAGGCTTTAGAAAAAGGACACTCGTGAAGTCGATCATTGGTCACTGCATGCCCTTTCGACAGCACTGCGTGGAGAGGCAAACGGCGTCCTGCAGAAACTCTCGTGACGCCGTCTCTTTGGGCGTTTGTATCTGGGAGGTGTAGGTGAAGGAATGAGCACCTGACGCACAGCGAAGATGCAAGAAGCCACGGGCTGGCCTCCTGCCTGCATTATGTGAGGTGGTGAAGAAAGCGGGCACGTCAAGCCTCAACACCTCCACTCAGAGCTCTTTCGTGCTTGCAGGAGAGATAAGCATTGGCTGAGCGGAGCAAGGCCTGCTGCGTTTCGAAAAGGAGACCTGGCACTGCTGCGATTTTGCATCAAAGCTAGACACCGATGGTGGGCGTCCGACCTGCTGATACCTGACCTGCCTTCCCAACGGTCATCTGTGCCTGAGTCTGGTCTGCAACCAATGCCGCAAACTTCCTGATGCTCCACCGATGCTAAGGCCCCGTCTCGGACATCGAACTGCCACAACAATAGCAAAGGCAAGGCTTTGCTGCTTAGTTAGGCTGAGTTTTGACAGAAACACTCATGGGTCTTCATGTACCGTACCGTCCCTCGCTGTCAGTGCCGACCCAGCCTGGCAAGCTGCTCCCGAAGACACCTGCGCAGACAGCAGTACGGCACTCGCGGTCACAGACCCGATGTCGAGTTTGTGATGGCATCCTTATGCGGAAATCATGCGAACAGCCCAAAAGGAAGGATTTCCGGCTGAGGTCACGTGTCAGCTTTCGTGGCACGTTGGATGAAGTCTCTTGGGCATTACAAGACAATTCAATGGAAGAAGATCTTGCGCGAACACTAGTACAAGATGTGGGAAGCCGGAAACCTGGCGTTTTCGGTGTTGTCCTTCAAGATTCAAGTGGCGGGGTATGCATTTTAGGGGGAATCCGTGAACACCGATGTCCACGCTTGGTCGGTTGTTGCTGACCTTTCTGCAACAGCTGCATTTTGAGTTGAAGCAAGACCTCACCAGGGTTCTCGAGTCACCACCTCAGACCCCAGTCGAACGGACTCCATTCCAGCGAGTTACTGCCTTGGAAATTTGGGTTTCTGGAGCTTGCGATTTGGGTTCTCATATGCGATCTTTCTGAATAAGTGTTTTTGTAATTGTAGAGACTGCAAAGGGGTCGAAGACTGTGAAGCTGTGGCGTGGGACTGTGGAGTTCCCGGACTCAAGACTCAAAAACAAAGGGTTGGGAGATGAGAAGGCGGAACTGCAAGCCGCGCTTCCCCCAAAAGAAACTTAAAGGGGCCTTTGCACCCGGATTCATGTCATGCACCAGACACCCAGAATGCTGCACACTCCGAGAGCCCTCTGCCAAGATGCAACCTCATGAGACGTAAGGATTCTCGGGCAACACCACGAAAACACCCCGTGCCGTGCTCTTGTTATGCCTGTGCTGAGATATCCAAGCATGACCTGAATCTTGGTTTTTTGCTGCTGAGCGAGGCTATGTCAAAGAGGGCTTCCGTTGCATTCCAACATGCTGCAGCAGTTTGTGGCAGCTCGCATGTCAGTATGTCACGGAGCAGGGCTACGATCATCACCGGCACGAAGCGTTGATTTGCATCCATATGGAAGAGAGGCGGAGTAGGCAACCCACTGGCCCACTGTCTTTGGCTAAGATAGTGGAATAAATCCTTGCGGGCGCGTTCCAGTCTTGTTTCATGACTTTCAGAAGGCCTTTTCCGAGATCCGTTCGTGTGTGTTGATGAGGCATTCTGACAAGGTCGTGACACCCGACAAATCAATTTCTACCGACATTAGAAACGCTTGTAGACTGCCTCGAGTCGGAACGTGGTTATTTCTACTCACCGTACCGCGGACGGTGAGTTCAGCTCCTTCGTTCCGTTTACACATTTTCTAATCTGGGGTTGGAGGTTTATACTAGCCTGGCAAGCAGAACCGAAGGGTCCGGTGGCACAGCATGTGAACCGACATGGCTCGCACACCTGGTGATGTACTTCAGGAGAACTGGGACTGGGAAGGCAGGCGACAAAGGACTGCGCCGTGGAGCCATCTTCGAAGCGAGAGTCCGGTGCCACTGAAGGAATGGCAAAGGTTAGAGACACTGGTCTCAAGCAATGCCTCAAAGATCGAGCGCAGAGCCTGAACTCCCCCCTGTCTCTACCGGGCTCTGTTCTCCTTCAAAGCTAAGTTTCGACTGTGAACAAGCGAGAGATCGCTTCACGAACGGACGACACCAGGCAACATGTAGCTAACGGCCAAAATATCATGGTACGCCGGAGCAGGGAATTATGCAGCCAAGCCAACTCTGATGAGCCATGAAACGTGACTGCCCTGACTGTTGTTCGTTGAGGTCTTGCACGAGAGACATCTTCAGTCACGAATCCTCATCGAAACTTGCAGCTGCCCTTCCACGATCGTAGCTTCAGCGCTGCCTCAATTGATAGCAAGCCCTTCTGCACTTCGCCGCGTTCGTGCCGGAGGATGCTCGAAACGAACCTTCCAGGATCTCACTGCGCCCTTCAACGGCCAAAAGAGAAATCCTTCAGCTGAGGTAGTGACCCCAAATGCGCATCTGTGGGGAGCACCTTCGTTGTGCCAGACATCTGACTAACCTGGACAGCTCATCCAGCAGCATGGCCCACACGTCGCACACAGAAGACTGAAAAATAATCTGCAATCGCGAACTGCATCTATCGACGCTGCATAGCCACCCGCTAAGATAGCCAGACCATGATGCGAGTTTACACCACTGAACCAAGCACCTCCACGGTGGGTCGGCAGTCCGTTAACGGGCTCACTGTGATGGCAACGTCACTGTCATCTTGGATCCTGCAGTTAAATGCCATCCCAAAGTCTTTGATTTATCACTGTTGCCGATAGTTGGTCCTGAAATTGTAGCACACCTTTTCCGTGCTGGCTGCAAGGATGCCACGTGATGGTACTCCCGCCTGAAAAGAACAACAAGCCGTGGCACGCGATCGCAACGCAGACCATGGAAACGGATCTGTTGCCAACTGTGATAAGTCACCGCGCACTGTAGCCTCCAGAAGACGACAGCTTCTCACGGAAGACGCTTCTGAATTCTGCCTCCCGGTTAGAGGCTCAAAACACCCACAGCGAGGAGACACCGTGACGACTCTGAGTGCCGCCTGGGTTGATAGGAGATGGCACATGTTGTGAGCACCTGGCAGCCCAGTGCTCACCGCTGACAGCCATTCTACTAGCGCGAGGAAGCTTATATGTCTGTGCCTCTAGATGACTACTGACGCAGATCAACCTCCCGTCAGGTTCGCACCGCCAAGCTGACCCATACAAGCCGTGGGCTTGCATCTCCAAGAAGCAGAGCGCGTTATGTTGGCGACAGGTCAGCTACAACATGGGCACTGTTGCTTGTAGCAACAACTTCAGCAAGACCATGCTGAAAGCCATGCTATAGCTGCTGTAGCTGCTTAGTCGTAACAGCTCTGCAGTTGCTAGCGTGTTAATGTGGCTTGTCGTGACCACCGACAGTGACAAGACTGGCCTGCAGCATCTTTTCAGTCTTGACCGTTCCGACAAATCAACCCGTTTCAACTTGTAACATGGCGAACCGGATACAAGGACAGCATACATGCTGCCATAAGGAAGTTCATCGACATAGAAGCAAACCATATCCCAGCAAGTCCTGCCTCCTCGCCCTTCAGAACGACCAGAATTGTGCAGTCCGTGGTACACTTCTCAGACAACCTGACTTGGAGAATCTCAAGCCGCGAGCTAAGGGTTTGCCGTGCTCAACATAGGCGCCCCAAAGCAGAAGGCTTCGATGTTTTCCTTCAAAGGCACATAATGGCGGTGGTTCTGCGTGGCTAATCTATCGACGAGAAAGTGACTTCAGAGCAACTGCAGCGACGAAGGCTTGAATAAGAACCAAAAGGATCGCATGTAGCTTGTGATTTGGTCTACACTCGTACTCTGGCTCACAGAGATTTACTCATCTGTCAAGCCACACCATCGTATCCACAGAGTCTGCTGCGTCGTTGCTCGGGCTGTACACGCCGGCAATGTTTGACCAGCGCTCAGCATTTGAGGGTCATGCAAAGAAATCAAATGTTGCCAGGGTGTCAGGAAAAACGATTACAAATGATCTTGAGTTTGTGAACCGAAAAAACATTAAGGACAAAAATACCCCGTGGCCGTTTATGGACACTGCAGCACGTATCCGCAATCAGGCAATCAATGTCCATTCCGTCCGGTGGGATTGTGGATAGGCGCGCTTGAGCGGTAGACTACATCCCAGAGCCCCCAGGAAGCGACTCTGCTTGAGATAATTTTGTTTTCTGCAGGGCAGGAGCTTCCTGGCAGCTCCAAATTGGCACGATGCTTGCCAGCTGGAAGCGACTCTGTGAGCTGCAGACGAAGCCCAAGACATCGGTGCAGAAGGCTCTCACTGAAAGACCTCGGCTGCGAGCCGCTACAGGCTGAAAGGCACTGGATTCCGAGGCATCGGCTTGGGCTTGAGACAGCTTGGGGCCCGGGTGCACCTCTCCTTGCGCACAACACTGCTCTTCCAGTTTAGAGATCTTGACTACTCTACACTGCTGTGCTGCTGTGCACACTGCTGTCCACACTGCGCGGAACCCGGCGCAGCCGGGGGCCTGTTGTCGGGCAGTGCAGCAGGTCTCCGAAGTGGATCTTCTCGAGAAGGGAGCGCAAGTAAGAGGACCACCTTAGGCTTACGAGCATAGCACCAGACCATCAGCACGAATTTTTGACGAGTGTGCTTAGGCTGATTTTCAAGTCTCAGGCTTCTCGACTTCTCCGCGACGCTTGTGCTTCAAGATCAGACGCAGTGTGGCAGTAGCCTCCCACATCGCTTCAAAATCTTTGACATGTGTCTCTGCCATTGAAGTCAGGGCCTCAGGGCTCAAGCGTCGGACATGCCAAGATCGTGCTCGGGGCGGCCTCGGTCACTTTCTCGATGCCGCCCTTGCTGCGGAGCGCATGGAACCATTGCTTCACCTGCCGACGACACAGACATGGACATCCTGTGAAGTGGACTGACTGAAGCAAATGTGAGACTGCACTGCCTTACCGTTGAAGTCTTCGGGGCGCAACACTTCGACATCCCGCACGAGCTGTCGCACCTGATCAGTGGCGCAAAGATGGAGTCAGTCGACCTTTTGCTCGACGAGCTCGAAAGTGAGAGCCATTCTTCGAAGACGCTTTGTCAGTTCTCTTCGCGTCCAATTATGTGACACTGCACGGTCGTGCAGTGTCGCATGCAGTTCCGGGCATTTGGCCTTTTCAAGAGGCATCCTGAAGATCCTTGTGCAGATCCTCGCGGGGTCGTGCACCCTTTTCAACAAAAGGAGGGCTGGTCTCCACCGGTAGCCCGTGGGAATGCCGCGTCTCCCGTTCTTCTCGCGACCGCAAAGTGCTGAGCTAGACCAGGCGTTAACGCGAAAGAAGTCTCATAGAACACGTCGTAAGGATTTAGCACGAAGAAAGTGCCAAAAGTTGCCCTGCCTCTGCTTCTACCTGTTGCTTTGCATCTGACAGCGAGGGCTGGATAGCAGCAGGCGGTTCCGGAATCGGTTCCGGCACAGGCACCTGCAGAGAGAGCGAGAGAGAACATCTCAAGGCAACGAGCCGGCTTAGCTGAGCCTTCGCCTCAAGCTCAAGCGTTGTTGCCGTTGCTTCCTGAGACCAGCCGCTTCCCTTGGACATTTCAGCTGCAGCACACGAGCTCAAAAGGCGGCGAATGGCAACTTGAGGAAGCTCCATTGCTGAGGCTTGGTCCCTCTTCGCAAGTCGTTGATTTGCTGCCAGGTTCTCCTGTGGCACTTCATGTCTTTCGTGCTGAGCCTTGATCTGTGACGAGATCCTCGAAAGACCATCCGGCGGCGATTGCTTCTCCTCCAAAAGTCTCCTCGTTCCTGTGCGGTTTCTTGCGAGTGAGCTGTTCTTGCGGGAACCTCTCTCTCTCTCTATCGCTCTCCTGTCATCCGCACCGTTCTCCGCATCTTCACGGGACTCCATCTGCCACAGCCGGTACTCATCTTCCGTGAACACCATTGGCGCCCGAATGGTTCCTGCAAGAAGTGCCAGCGGCCGGCGGCCGCAGAGATTCGTGGAGCCCAGCCTTCTGCTCGAGCTTCTCCAGAAACGTGAAGCATCGACAGCAGCTGCTTCCGCATGTCGGCTTTGATCTCACCATGTCGCTCCTGGAACAAAACGACAAGTCTGACTACTACTATCGAAGAGGCCAAGCAATCCTAAGTTCGTGCGACCTTCGCATGCGAAGCTGGGAAGAGAGCCACTTCCACAGATGGACCTTCATTCTAAGTCGAAGCATGAAAGTCATTCAGCAGTAGCTCTTCAAGCTCAGGCCACGACGTGCAGGAAGCGGCTTTTGCTGCGAACGCACCGTCCACCCTTTGGCGGCCTTCTCCTTGGTACGGCTCACTCCATCAGCCTGTATACTGTACCCGCCTTCGCGTCCTCGTCCTGCTCTCGGGCCCTGGCCCAGACTTGAAGATATGCCAGTGTCTGTCCTGCTGCACGAAACGGAAACACAAAAGCAGGGCCGAAGCCCAAGCCAAGCTCCGGCAGCCTTCAGAGGAGATCGGAAAGCGAAGGCAGAAAGTGAAGGGGATACGTGCTGCTGCTGTTGCAGGTGCCCACTATCACGCAGCGGCATTCGGAGTCCTTTGTCGGCCAGCAGGTCGATGCTCTCGATGTCATTGTGGTCCAGACGCAGCCACAAAGACGAATTCGCGCAAGGATGCCAATATGGAAGCCTGCAGAACGGGATGCACCCTTTGATGCACCTACATGAAGGAAATGCAAGCAGGAATGAAAGCTACAGTTCGGAAATGTTCGGAAACAAATCGTCGAACTAAAGCACAACTCAGCATGTCGGAGAGTGATCCGCCTGCGCCTGTCCTTGAGCTTCTGCAGGAAATTCCACACCTAAACGAATTACACTGCTCTGCAGCTCACATGCGGAGATCACAGAGGCCATGGCCATGTCGTTGGAGAGAGTTCCACCCAATTCCGACCTATCGTCTCTCTGCACGAAGCGAAGAAGCCAAAGAAGGCAGGCTCTTGCGGAGGAGCGGCAAATTCAACTCCACGACCTGGCCCTGACACACCCACTCCACCAGTGCCTGAAATGAGGGAAGACAGTCTTCAGTGAAGCGAAGTGCACTGGTAAGGATGAAGGTTTCGGCCTTCAGCGATGAGTCACCAGCAGAGGTCTCGGACAGCTTCAGAACCCGGCAGTGCGGCCACTTCCTGAAATCCATGCAATCCAGCAAAGGGCCATGCGGCGGAAGCCTTTCTTCAGCTCCTGAGAAACGGAGCCAAGTAGATCGATATGCCGAAATCGGTGATACCAGCATTGTGCGAGAGGTCAAGCTGATAGCCCTCGGGAGCATCTCGAGTGCACCAGCTATCAGTGCAGCACCGACCAAAGAATCCTCAGGAGCTGTCCATCCATCCTTCGCCAGCAGACAGTCGCTCTGTCATGTGACGGAGAAGCGATGGCAAATCTGGCAGGCAGGAGTTTATCGTAAGGTGCACAACATGATGTGGCTGACAAACGCGTACAATCATCAACATATGCACTGTTGAGCATGGCTCACATCTGTGCTGCAGTCGTCATTTCAGAGGGTGCAGCAACAGGGCTGGACGGCTGCATTCCTGTCGTCCGTGCACGCACTGAAAGTACAGAAACATTTGTTCGCCATTGTTCGCATACTCGTTAACAGAACTGGTTGGTGATTTGCCGACACATCAGTGGAAACACTCTGAGACTCCACTTGGGGTGCGCATCTCTGCTGTTCGAACTTTGCGCTTCAGGGTTGTGCGCACAGGGTGCCCGGCCCAAAGTATCCGCAAAACAGCCCGTGGCCACTTCACGCAAACAGTTCCAGTGCTTTCGGACCAAGTTCCAACGTTACGAGAAAGATGCCTCAACCTCATTGCTCAGGCTAAGCTAGCTTCCGCTTCTGAAGTTCTGCACTTCCGTCAGCCGGCCTGCATCGGTGATGTTACGTCCATGCAACTGGACATCCATGACTGCACAGTCTGGATAATCGACGTAAACGAAGCTGCCCCACCTGCCAACAGGGTTGCAAGTAAATGCTGCAGACAAGGAGCCGCAGCTGGTCGAATCTCACCCTGGACAAAGGAACGCCCAAGAGCCCGGGATAGGAGGTAGCAAATTCCACAGTCTCGTCCACACGAAGCATCTGTTCCCGGGTTGACGATCTCTGTAGGTTCAATCGCTGGATCCACAGGTCTGATCCAAAGGCTGCGTGTAGGCAACCGTGATCTCTTTGGAATCTAGTCTAGTGACGTGAACATGTCAGCTCAAAAAGCTGCACTTACCAACATTCATCCTGCCTCGCCACCTGCCCGCTCCCTTCGACACTAACACCAGCTGCACGGCTCCAATCCCAACCCGCCACACAAACACCCTACAATCCAAAACGCCCAAACTCCAAAGGTCAAGCCCAAACCCTGCACCGCAAAACACACAAACCCCAGTGGACACACCCTAGCAATTGACCATTCCTTCCCCGAGCGCTTCTCAAGTTTAGAGTCCAGACACTAAGGGAAAATACAGGTACCGTTCTCGGGGCAACCTGACAAAACCCAAAGGTGCCTGCAGACCCCCGCAGGGAAATCTCTGCAGATGGTGTTTGGGAGTAGCCCCTCTCTCGACAAACACATCATTCACTGACAAAGCAACGAGAATGCGAAATGCTTTGCATGATGGCTCGGACCGTTCTACTTTCTACAGGGTTTTTTGCTCATAGAGGTTGTTTTTTTTGAGGCCCCCATAGCTTCATGAAGTCTGTGCTCGGCATAGTCCGAGTGACAAGCTAGAGGCTCCTCGCTTCATAAATGGGCCCAGCATGTGCCTCCGTACCCGGCACCCGTAAGAAGATGCAAAACCTTTCGTGAAATACATGCAGCGCGGTATACGCATGTTATGGAGCCCACACCCCCCCCCTCCCCTACTTCCCGACAATACTTAGCTAGGGATGCCCCTGACCTCCGCCACTCCTTCCATGACGCCATGGCTTTGGAATGTCAGAAGTGAGACACAGTTCAGAGTTCAGTATGTACACACAGCCGAGAATCTGCAGACATGGAAGTCAGATCGTGCGAGAAGAAGGCCAGCAACATGCCTGGTCCGACATTCAGAAATCTGGCTGCCTGACCTTGTCGGTTCGAGCATCAAGCTCCACACCTCGGACAAGTATGAGAGCACGAGAGCCACGCCAAGAAGAAGAGGAGACAGAGAACACGCAGGAGACATGTCATGCATGCGGCTTTTGTGCTTCGCATGACTCTATTGCGCACAGAGGGGAACACACGTCCTCGGTCTCGACGGATGTGGACATCTGAATCCCAGAAAGACTGCGAGATCCCGACCCCTGCAAAGAAGGTGCCCGCCATGTCAACCTGAAGCGAAGCTCGAAATCAGCCAAATCGTGACTTTCTGTACCCTCACCGGAAGGCCTCACCAAGCTTGGAGGCATTTGGATGTTTGGCTTCTGCCAGAGGCATCACCTGCAGGTACCATGCACAACACGTGTAAAACCCAAGGCAGCCGCCTAGCGCCTAGCTTGCAGGCCTTCATTGCCACTTGGTTCAAGGCTCCATTCCGCACTTCTACCTGTAGGAAGACCATCCATCTCGAAATCTGTTAAGCGCACATCATTTGGTAGGACGAGGCTCTATTTTCCATCTCGCAATGACTGCGGCTTCTTGGCCAGCAACACTGGCATGCTACTGCAGTTTAAACTCGGGCTGGCAACTTCTTAAAAGTGCCATCGGGTTCAACCATACTCTGACCTAGGAACAGACCGACTACACCTTAGCACTTCGGCAGGTTCGCCAGCGTGTTGGCATTGGTCTCTAGACCGTGTTAGCCCTGTCGCCTTTGAAGGACATAGCTGCAACTGTGTGGACACATTTACACAACGTTGGCCTCAGCAGAAGCCTGAAGAGAATCAAGAGTATCAGTATCGTAATTCTTGGCATCAGCACACTGGTGCTGGGAGATCTTGCGGAAGCAAGGGATAGCGTCGCTTGAAAAGCGATTGAACTCGAGCAGTTCTTCGATCACACCACGCCTTGCTGTCACGAAAGTTCCAGAAGGACGTGCCGGTTCCCCTGTCCGTCGTAGGATCATACTCTCTGTTGCCGTCAGACTGCCACTTTCCGAAGTCCTTGACGCCCTCTAGTTCGTCAAGGAATATCTCGCCGGCAAAATCGACAGTGTACGTGCAGTGCTGGGATTCCTCGAGGTCCTCACACATTCCTCCACGGTACATTGCCATGCAGCGCCCATCCTGTCAAAGCACTTCGGCAAGAATCGAAAGATAGGGCAAAAACGAAACGGCACATTGACGTGTCGCCTTACAGGGCGGCTGCCATGAGCACAATAAAGCAAAAAGAACTACGAGGATATACTCGGAAGTCAACTTGTCACCTGGACGACGTCCCATTTTAAGCTAGGATTGGCAGGGCAAGGAGAAACAACTGACCAAGAGATGGGCAAAACCCCTTTGCAAGTAGCTGCCCAGTCCCATGTGCTAGCTGGTAGTCGTCTGCACCCAGTATCGCAGTATAGCGAGTCACAGCTTCCAAGAAAACCCTGAAACAAAGCCCAAACCGACTGCATGCAATGTTGATAGACGAGATGTCTGGACCCATTCCCTGCAAGTCACAGAAGTACACCGCATGCAAAAACTATGAACAACGTGTCAGCAACAGGCTTGAAAAGTCGGACTACAAGAACACCCCGCCTTCTCCCCGACTCGCAATGCTGGGCAAGGACCGGGCAAGGAATACCACACGCCAAAGGGATTATTGGGAGACTGATACGCATATTTAAGATCTGTGCCCTGTGACAGTCGTTGGCAGCCAACGGCAAAACCATAGTGATCCCATAGGCGGTTGCAACCTGGGACACTACACCTGCCAGAATCAAAGGCCACGAAGGGCATGAACGTCCGACCCTCTTCCACTTCCTGCGACGGTCGAACCGTAACCAGCCAACGGAGGATTCGCGTGATGCCATTCATTCTTACACCGGGCGTAGCATTTGTCTTTACAATCTCGTGATGCAGGTAATACAGCACACCTGCCAAGTCGGCCATGTCAACGTTGTTCATAGGATAGTTGTGATCGCTCTGCCCTCTGTACATGTAGAAATACATGGCACCTCTGTTGGTGCGGCAGGAGCCCTCGGCGGAATCCCATTGTAAACCCGCTGGACAGGCGCACTTTCCAAGAACTTCAAGACGGGGTGGTTTGCAGTCCTTCTTGTGCTCAGGCTCGTTCGCGACAAGTTTCAACAACTTGCTGTGGGCTTTCACAGCTGAACCGTATCCATACTTGATCGTCGATGCTACATGCTCTGCTGTTTTCAGGGCAGTCTCTGCAAGCTCACCTGATATGTGCTCGGGCACTGACGACCTGCGTTTCTTCCTTGGCTCTTCCAATTCCGCTGGTGCTCGATAAGTTAGACCGCCAGGTCCAGGCTGTTCAGGGGCCTGTTGGGCCTGTTGCCGGAAGGCCTCGGTAGGGTCCCGAGCCTGAGCCCCGTCCTCCTGCTGGGCCTGCGACTCGGTCATCACTTCGCCGTGAGTCTGATGCGAGAATCGCCGATACGTCTGCAAGACTGCTGCCAGGACGAGAACCACAAGCACGAACACAACCGCCGAGAGAACCCGCTGAGACCAGTTCACGGTCCCGCTGTGCCTTCTCTGCTTCCCTTCCACCATGTCAGCACGCCGCTGCTCCAAACCATCTTGCGCATGCATCCTACTTGACCAGTGCTGAGTTGGACTAAACATGTTGAACTACTACATCCAAGACGACCAGGCTTCCGTCATTAGCTGCCTGCCTGAATGGATAGCGATTCCACGGCTGCGGGGATGCGCAGGAGTTGAGGCCCGGAAGTCAAGTCAAGCCGTTGTCTGATCCCCTGAACACCTAAACGGACCTAAACACAACAGCTGGCCTCAATCAGAGTCGACTTAGTGCGCTCCGTCGGCGTGTAGAAATACTGGATGCCACCTGTCAGCGCAGTGCAATCAGCGAAGTGCCAGCTCATCCCCTGGACACCGATGCAGCTGAGGCTTTCATGGGCTCTTTGACTTTGCGCGGAAATGCAGGAGGTGAACTCGATACGCTCACTGAAGGCCCACTGAACGCGCCGTCCGTGCCTGGTGGCAGCGTCACTGCTCTGCTGGTGGACCTTCCAGAATTTGAATGAAGCCAGGCGACGGCCGCACAAGGTCACTGAGACAGAGAGTCTTGCATCGTCAGCGGCAGCGGTAGAGCTGCCGGAACGATGGCTTGAAGCTGGTAAACCTCGGCGGAGTTCAGGAGAGGCAGCACGAAAGCTTCCCATCCACTGGGTTGGAACCATCTTGGGGCCAAGGCCGATTGTGGAGAGATCCCTTTGATGGCAACGAAGTACACACACTCACCATAGGTTTGGATCATCTGCAGCCGAAGGCTGGGAAAGTATCGCCACATGGACATGGCAGCACTGGCACTGTCCTCACCTTTTCGCCACAATGCATCTGGTTGAGCTCGCTGAAGGCATCGACGAAGATGGAGTCAGAACCAACATTCTCCGACCTGCGCATAGCCACGGGGCTCATGATGCACACCTGCACTGTCTTCGTTTCGCAACAGGCTTCAAGGCAACTGAGGCCGAGTTGCTGGCGCCACGACTGGGCTGAAAATGCAAAGTGATTTGCTGCGATTTACTGTTCAATACTTTACCGGCCGAATCTTTATGGCTGTGGCACGTATCGGGTCCCTTGTATGCTTCGTTTGGCTACGTTCCCTCTTCTTTCAAGTCAAGCTGCTGCCGACCACTAGGCGCTTTTTGACCTCCCCGCCCTGCCCTTTGGGGGTGCCGTCGAAAAGCGGGAGACAAAGTCCTTTCACGGCTTGTTGAAGGTTCCCTCTGCATGCCGCATCGCGACGATCGATGCCTGGGCCGTTGACAGGCGCTGACCTCCGCAAGAAGCTTCGGATGTGGGCGGTGTTTCGCATCTGCCCTCCTGGCTGCTCCGTTTGTTGAACGAGAAGCTTGCCTCGCTTATCGGAGCACGCCAGTGTGTTCTGTGACTTGTTTGGGACCAGTGGACCGAAGAAACCCTCAAAAATCCTCAGAATCATCATTCTTTAGTACTAGATCAACCTTCAGATTGGCTCGCATCGTTTAAGTGGCCACACAGTTTCACAAGACAGCAGGTTGCAAGTCGCCTTAACACGAAGCTTTCCGATGAGACGTCCGGGACGATGTGAACCTCGGCTCGGAAACCGATTCACGGACCCGTGTTTTTGAGCTTGTAAGCATAACATTGAGCAGCGTAAAGATCACAGTCCCCGTTCTCGGCAGTGAGTTGGATGGACAGATGTCTGCCAGCCTGGACTGGGAGATGCCAACCGGGACCACATCTTCCCTCGTTCCCTCCTGCCTCTGCAATGGAAACGCGATACCTGCGATACCTAGGTAGCTCAGGCAAGGGCTCCACGCCGCTCTCAAATAATCTGGGAAGGCCTCTGAGGTCGCCGCTCCCCTCGTGCGACCTCTCCTCGCAGTGGCAGGCCAGTAGTCAGCAATTCCTGACCCGACAGACTGAGGTGGTTCCCGCATCTGAAGGATTGAAGCTCCAGCCTCCACACCTCCGGTGGAGGCAGCGATCTCAAATTCCTCACAGCATGGCAATTCAAGCGAGGACGGCTGCCTTCCTGGACTTGGCCAAGAGCTGTGTCTCTCTCTGCAGACACCAGGAACACATACAAATTCGACGAAGTCGGCGAAACGTACCTGCGGCATTCTAGCTGCTGAACTGTAAGACGTTGAACTTGCGAGTTGCTGCTGCATACATCCTTCTGCACGGCACGCAGCAGAACACTGCAACTGCGCACTTTGCATCAGAAGGTGAAATGACGATCTCCGAGGAATCTTTTTCAGCCTCTGTGACATGTGACCCACAATACGATGGAGCTATGTATCTTCTATCCTCTCAGATCGTGACCGTTGTCCAATCTGCCACTTCCTGTTCATTGTACTTAGCGCTTGGCTTAGATAACAGCAGATCCAAGATGCATGTCATGGGCCGCTATGGGGTATCAATCTCCGACAAGGCACAGCAGGATTTTGAAGGAATGCACGCATGGCTTCTTTCGCTTTGCTTTCGGATCCTGACCACAACGGCTGCAGGGAGTGCTCTACCGAGCATCACTTTTTCCAACGCTGGCTAATACCAGGCCTGTCTGCGGAGCCAGCACATGCAGCTTGCACTCTCCGCCTGCAGTGGCATAGTACCGTGCTACAAGCGCTGCCTTCCTTCAGCTCAGCGCAGTGCTTGTAGACGTGACGGAGACCCTGATGGTTGGCGACTGCTCCGCCGAAGCCTAGCTGCAATTCGTTGCGGGAGGACATCTCGGCTGCAGATGTTGCTGAGAATCGAGCTGGAATAAAGAGGTAGACATCATGCCTGAAAGTATTCTCGTAGAAACTTGCAGGGTCTGAAGTGCAGTACTGCACCCTCGTAATGGGAACCCAGCTTCTTGGCAGATATGCTGCCCATTTGAACCTCGGCTCACATTAGTTGAGCTTGCTAGGCCGCCCAAGCCCCAGCCCCAGGCCTCTCCGTCGTTCAGCATGGCAACACCAAGCTTCCTCGTTTCTTTGGTGTTACACAAGGCACAGCCTTCGGCACGAACTTAGGCACGAGCTTAGGCACAACCTTCCCACTTGTGCCAGGCCTCTGGGAGGCCCTATGCCATCTAGTCTACGCTTTTCTCACTGTCTGTGGCCTCAGCAGAGGCTTGTCCCATGCCACGGTGATGCGAAATTGCCTGGCACCCGCCCAGCTCTCATGGATTTGGCGCGCATGGCACAACTTCGGCTGTGAAGTCAAAAGGAAGCCCAGACTTTTGAGTCTTGGGTTTGTTGCAAGCGCTCTACTCGCAACGCCGTGAGTGAGCAGTAACCACATTCCAACCTTACCTATATGGTGCCACAACAAGCCAGGTCTCAACGGAAGCGTGGAGGTGGGGCGCGTGTTGTGGTCCTGCTGCGCACACCTCCCAAAGGCCAGTACGAAGCCGCTTAAAAAGCAGGAGGCTTGCACACCTGGACGTAGTAGATTCCAGCCGCTGCTTTGGCAAGGGCCGCACTCAGCTTCAGCTCCCAGGAGTCGTGGCCTCAGAAACGGCGGCTGCCGAAAAGGGTGGCTGGTCCAAGCTCTGGGCCGACACCGGCTCCAGACGAGTTAAAGAGCACCTTCCCGTCCTCCAAATGGAAACCACATCGTCAAAGAGGTCCTCCTCGAGAGTCCGAGCCTCCGAGTCCTTTCTCACGTCGAACACTGGCTCGCCGTAGATCTCAGCTGTGAGATTTCTTCTCCAGGCCGAAGACCATGCTTCACGAATCAGGGCATAAAGTCAACAGTTGACCCCTGGCCGGGGATCACGCAGGCGTCATGGAGATCTGCAGGGTCGCATCCGGTGTTGCGCGGCTCTCGATTTCAGACTGGACCAAGTCGTAGGCCTTTTTATCTTGCCAGAGAAGACAAACCCGGGCTCATGAAACTCTGCTTCATTTCTGCTCACATACGTGAGGCTCACGCCAGCACAGGACACACGTCACCACTGTCTGCATGACCTTTGAAGGACTCGCCTTCCACCTTGCGCAACGGCAATACTTGTATCAGTTGTGCGCAAAGTGCCGAACTCGCCGTCGAACTGTGGTGAGGCAGCAACATGAAGCGACTGTCAGAACATCTGGACGGACTCTGACAAAACTCTCGGTCTCAAACGCTCTCGCACAAAGAAGCTTGGGCAGTTACGAGCGGGTGCGCTCTTCCTTCAGCTCCCAGTTGTATCTTGAACCTTCGGATGAAAGACTTCAAAGCGACATGCGTGGGGAGGTAAGAACCTGCTGCGCTTCAGCGCACTGGTCACGAGCACCTATCAAAGACTGCAAAAAGGCGAAGGCTTGGGTAGCCGGTTTGAACACTTCGATGTAAGCACCGTGTACCAGCATTTGGTGCATGGCTTCAGGATCGTCACCTGAACGTGAAAGTCTTCGATCCGCATCCTGCTGGAGGCGATTGCTATTGCCGGTTTTGCCTGCTCATCCCCGGAATACCCGCGCAGCGATCCCTCTCCACAGAAAGATACCTCAGACAGCGAGCCCTGCCGGCGGCTGCCACTGAGCAACGCCGATCCGGCAGGAATCTTGGGGTCGCACCGCGGTGTCCGGGGCACTCGCTCGCCTCGGCTCCACTTGCGTCGTCAACTGCAAGCATGGCTAAAGCCTGCTTTCACTCTCAAGGAGCGTGGTTTCTGATGCAAAGATCGAGATCCAGGGACACCTGCCGTGCATGCAGGAATCCAGAGCACGTGTTAAATTTTCGGTGATGCAGACAGAAGGAGCCTGTGCGGATCTTCACCGCAGTTCTGCACCTCAGGAAGACCGGCGGCTCACCTTTCGCGAACGCTGCCAGAGGTCCGAGGTGCGCACGCACACGTCCGGCTTATTGCCCTCGATCGCCTGCACACGATAACAACATGACGGTCACAGCACGAGAAGTGATTGCTGTGATCTGCAGCTGATGGCCAGCCGCACATCCGAGAGGCCAACTTGCCTCCCTGACTCTAGCCGGCATGGAATTTGGCAGGCAACATGCTATGAAGTCTGCACGTAAAGGTACTGATATGCAGTTGGATGTAAAGCTCGGCGTTCGGTACTACCGGCAGCACATGACCAGGACCCCTCACGACTCCCAGATCACTGTCCGAAGGTTGGCGTCATCTGACGGACCCATGCAGAGACCGGCATGATGGCAAGAATAGCTACAGACTGGACGGTATGTGCAGGTGCACATCAGGCACCTCAATGTTCACAAAGAGCTTGGGAGCTGCCTGCCAACCCAAGAGGTAGAGCCAAGCATGAGCCAAGCCAAGATTCTCAAGGCACAAAGCATCGTGCAGCTGACAAGCCCGAGGTTCCAGCCAGTTGGCTGTAGTACAAGAAATTGGCAGGTCTCCCTGGCTTTCTCGTTTCTTGCAGATCAACCCTGACCAAGCCCAGCCAACTCTGCATTGACGTTGCACGACCCACAGCACCATGGACAGTGTCGCTCTCTGCAAAGGCTGAAACATGCTGAAGCTCTGCAGAAGTAATTACGTCGTGTGGGGGAACATGCATAAGGCGTGCCCGCAGACCTGGCTGCGCCGCCAAGGCCTTACACGCACCCTCTTTGCACAAAAGCGTCGTGGACTAAAGCGGCAACCGGCCTGGGGAAGTCCCATCCAGAGCTCGGTCCACTGGATCATGTAACCATCCTGTGAGAACAAACATCAAAACCATCCAGTAACTAGAGCAGGACTGCGTTGTCCTTGCCCTGCTCGGTGTCAGCTGCTTGCTCAACGTGGTTCTCTGCCTCGCCCAGCTCCACATATTCACTGCAAACTTATCATTCATCTCTCCAGAACTTACCGCCGCAGGAGCAGGCAGAGTCACGGACAGCTTTCTCAAGTGTCGGAATCGTCCTCTGGCCCCAACAAAACCCCGCCTTCCCTGAATCGGCCACCACGACCGCAGCATCACACTGTCTTTGACCCGGCTAAGAAAACATGCTCACGCCATAAAGTGCTGCAGTAAACGACTTGAGTGGGCTTTGCCTCACTGTCCATCTCGAATCTCTCCAGCAAACCAATACCGAAACCAGCCGTCGTGGCGGCCGGGTGCTCTCGCCTCACTCCGCCACCGACAGCCGCTCGCCGCTTCCTCCGCCGTCAACCAAAGTGGCTCTGCCCGCAGTTTTCGTCGCTGCATCTGTTAGCTCAAACCCGAAATCTCAATGTCGGGCCGCAGTTTCCGGTGCTAACAATTGGTAGCTCACTCTTCCCCTCGTCGTGGGAAGCAGACGTATGATGCAAATAAGGAGGCGATGTTCCAAAATTCTGAGAAAGTGCGAGGGAACTCTGATGGAGCCTTCAGATCGCGAGTCCCAATTGTCCGGGCTGCTAAGGCCTTGTGGGCGAGCCCTCTCGCCCTCCTCCCCCAGCACACATTGATGCACAGGTGCGCACAAGGGCCGTCGATTGTGTTCGTTGGTACCTCCGGCGTCAGTTCAGCGCGATCTAGCTCAGCAAACCGTGGCCCCAAATCCGCAACGGCGGGCTCCACGAGGTGTTGTGTCGAGGACTTCTGAACCAACTCGGCTTTGGCCATGGATGTTGTGCCGGGCGCACTGTCCCAAGTCTGTCCGGGATTGATGGCGCAAGTCCGTGTTGCTTTCTGTTGCCAGAGTATGCGAAACAAGCGAGCATTGGCTCCCAAACCCTACAAATGCCATCAAAAAGCATTAAGCAACAGAAGTTGTGAACTTCATCATCAACAGCAGTGTGAATCAGCACAATTCTCCTTGCTGACCACGTCGATGCTAGCATGTAGTCTCACATGTGCAACACTTCACGACTCGTGCCAAAGCGTATGACTGGCTCCTGTGTATTGATTACTGTCGGTGCAAAGTGCTGCGGAATGCCGAGGGTTCCAAGTACAGTAGCATGTAAGCCGAGGCCAAGGCAAAAGCAATGATGGAGAACGTCGAATCCTGCCAAGGCAACACATGGCACACATGCCGGAGTTGGTGCTCTGTGGCCTCGGACAGGCTGTGCACTCCCACGTGAAACCTTGGTAGAACACATTGGGAAACGAGAGCAGTCGCAAGTTCAGCTTGCAAGTCTGCAAGCTGCTGGCCATCCAGTCCGGTGCCGCTTTCGTTCTGGATCAGCCTTATAGACCACAGACTTCGAAGCCCACTGCCCCTGACTGTCGCATGTTTGGAAGATCTCTTGATCGCTGTGAAGACTGCCGGTGCGATCGAGATCTCGTCGTCCCCAGCCTTTGCCGAGCGCCTGAGACGGAGATCAAAATCTCCAACCCGCACGCAAAGTAACCATAGCGATAAAGAGAATGTGGAGAAAATGCAGACTTGGACGTGTCTGAGCTTGCGCACCACTGAGACTTGCTGAGAGTCGGTCGCTCGTTCTCCTTGTTATGAAGCACCGTGGCTTGGGGCCGTGTGACGCGTGGGGTTCAGCAAGGAGAATGTGAGATCCTGTTGGTGAGACACTGCGCAGTCCGGATCTCCGTCCAGCTTGGTGAGGTATACCTGCATGTCGATTGCGGTCTGTTCCTTCTTACGTCTGCACCTGAAAGGAAACAAAGCAAATGCATACTCACAGAAAGGTGGGAAGAGCTTCCGAATGAAAGGAATGAAGCAGAAACGAAGAGCGACAGAAACAAGAGCACCACACAAAAGTGTGTGTTTGTGTCAATATGTACATATATATATATATATAAGACTCTTGCAACATCCTGGCCTATAGTGTGAAAACAGAAGGCTTCAAAACTCGGGCCTGCAGTGCGACGCATTCTGTATGTGTATATATATGGTCACGCGCTCCGCGGCCCCCCCCCCCCCCCCCCCCCTCCATGGTCTATGGTCCAGGATGCCCCCCCTCCTGTGGGATGGAGTGTGGGTTCCCTCTTCCCTCTTCCCCCTGTGGGGTGGTTGTGGGGGTTTTGGGGTTTAGGGTTTAGCTTAAGCTTGTGAGTTTNTATGGTCCAGGATGCCCCCCCTCCTGTGGGATGGAGTGTGGGTTCCCTCTTCCCTCTTCCCCCTGTGGGGTGGTTGTGGGGGTTTTGGGGTTTAGGGTTTAGCTTAAGCTTGTGAGTTTGGGGTTTACGGTTAAAAGGTATAAGGCTTCGAGTCGACAAGGGCTTAGGGAGGATTTGCAGTGTATGTTCTGCTTTGGGCTTAGAGCCTGCATTTAGGCGGGGTTTAGGGTTGGGTGTAC
>BGNK01005010.1:0-44729 GCA_003297005.1 Symbiodinium sp. clade A Y106 | reverse complement strand
ACCCTTCTCCTACTGTGGGAAGGTGGGCGCTGTCGAGCGCCAGCGAGACCTTGGCAGGCTCTGCTGGGCTGCAAAGGCTGCCGACCACAACCCTGAGTGGTCGCCAAGCGGTAGTCGCCTAGCTCGGGCCCTACTAAATATTAATGCCCTAAATCCGTGATTTGAGGCGGCCTCCAACTGGACAGCCTTCGACTGAGGCCCGGAAACCCTTGCCAGAGGCGCTCGGGCCCCTAATGACAGGGCCCTTCGCCCCAGAACGTACCCCCACGCAAACATCCATATCTGCGACATCCACTTTGTTTGATGGTATTGGCGTGGATTTTGGCTGGCTTCGGTTTGGCTCGTTATGAGTAGTGTTTGGGTGGCCTTGGGGTGGGCATGTCTGCACACTACTGTGCCCAGCTGACCGATGCTACACCTTAAACCCCCAAACCCTAAACTCGAAACCCTAAACCCCTCTCCCAAAAGAGAGCCCTTAAAACACAAAAAGTACCTGGAACAGCCTTTCGCATCTCCGAGGAGTCGGGGCGATGCCGCCTCGGCAGAGGACTTCGCGCGGAAGGCGCCGAGAGCTCGGCGGTCTTCAGTTACGGCAACGGGCTTCTGTTTAGGGTTTGGGGTTTTTGTGAAGATTAAGGGTTATATTAAGAGTTTCTGTAAAGGTTACCTCAACAATTAGCCATTGGTTGAATCTCCTGATGGGGATTTCCTTACATAAGTCCTGAAGAAGGTAGGTTTTCCAGGGTCCGAGAGAGGGTCCAACAAGAGTTACGGTTGGGGTTCCTTTACAGGCTTCTTGTAAGCGGTTCCTTCAAAGGATTCCCCTCAAAGCTTCCTTGAAGGGGTTCGTGTAGGGATTTCTATAAGATTTTCTGAACAGGCTAAGGTTCTATGAGAGTTACGATAAGGGTTGGAAAATCGAGGTTGTTTACGATCAGGGTTTTACAAGAGTTGCAAAAGGGTGACTACGGGGGGTTTGGTGACTTGGGTTTCAGGGCTGTGGGCCTTAAGACCCTCGACCCAAAACTCGATTTGCACCCTAAAGGGCACAGAACCTTCCAGCCTCAACTCTCTTTGCACCCTAAACCCGAAAGTAGGATTTAATGTAGGGGCCTTAATAATTAAAGTAGGGTTTCGGGGCATATTATACTAGAATTATAATACGGGGCCCCTAGGAATAACATCGGTATTTTTTTAACGCCCCTAGGATTTGGGGGCTCTTTGGTAGGTCGCGGTCGTCCTCGGGCCTTCGGGGTCTCGGAGATCCGAGGCTGGAGGTTGCTGGCACCTGCCTGAAGCAGAAGCCCAGGCCCGGTGCGGTTTGCAGAATATTATAGATTTTAGTACAATATAAAGTCATAAATATAAAAATGTAATATTATGTAATATGATGTAATCTAGTGTAATATAATGAAATATACTGTAATATAATGTAATAGAACATAATATAATATGGCGTTTCCAAGCAAGGTTGGGTAGTGTTTTCTCTCTTTGCTTCTGGTACGCCTCTCGGATGCATAGGGTCCGGGAGACTTCCACTTGGGAACCTCTTAGGATGAAACCATGGGCCCCTAGTATGGGCCCTTAAGCCTGAGATCCTTATATACCCAATATATACCCTGTTTGTACCCTTTAAGGTCCCTTCAAGGGGCTAAGGGCCCATACTAGGGGCCCATACTTGTAACTTTAGAGAACCCTAAACCCTGAGCCCTCAACAGTGGTAGCCTCCTTGTGTCTTGTAGAGGTCGCACGAAGTCTCCTTCTTCTGTGGAACGCCGGGGTTTCTGGCCATTGCCTGTTTAACGCCTGAGCCTCAGGTAGGGATCGCTTCAAGTCAGGATACCTTGTAGCCATCCCTTCTTGAACTGTCAATAGAAGGTATCTTGGAGGGAGCTTTATTTGGGATTCACGCCCAAGACACAGCGAATGGCAGAGCCTATGCAACTGTGAAAGGCAGTCCTCCTTGATACCAGGCTCCTGTTTGTTAGGGCTGCAGGACTGAAGAGATTTTAGGGCGCGGAGCTCCGGGTTCACAGAACCTTGACCCTAAGGCCAAACCCGAAACCATAACACCAAACCCTATAGCACAATCCCCGAACCCTGACATAAACACTAAGCCCTAAACCATAACCATGGTGCAAAACCCCAAACCCTAAACCAAACCCGAAGCCTTAAAACGTAAACCCATCTAGTTAGGAGCCGACTTGGGCAGGCGTACAAAGAAGGCCGTCACCCTAACTTAAAAAAAAGTAAACCCCAGACCCTAAACCCTAAATCTTAAACCCTAAACCCCAAACCCCAAAACCCCCAAAACCCCTAACCCCAAACCCTGAACCCCGAACCCTGAAGCTCCTTTTGCAGAGGTGTCATGCGCTGGGAGACTCGGCCGGCTGCTCGGGGCCCCTCGGCCAGAAGTCGAGCAGATCGCGTTCTCGGGTTTGGCTTTAGGGATTCGGGTTTGGAGTGTAGGGATTAGGGTTTAGGGGATCGGGATTAGGGTTTGGAGTTTAGGGGCTAGGGTGCTGATAGGGTTTAGGATATGGGGTGGAGGGTCTGGTTTCAAGGGTTCGAGTTTAGCGTCTGGGGCTTTGTAATCGTGGACCCGAGGGCTTTAAATCTTAAAGAGCCATTGTTACGACTGTTCTCGTCGTAATTCTTCTGAAGGGAGCGGGAGCAGGTTGAGTTTGGGGTGGCTCATGGTGGCCATGTTATGTTGATTCCAAAGGTTTGGGTTTTGGACGGTTTTGGGGCTTCACGGTTTCTGGTCCTCCAGCGCACTGAAACGTGAGGGTTGCGGTAAACGATGCCTTGTTCAACCAGGCTTGAAGGCTTGATACGTGACCAAAACCACTCCTTGTAGGTTTTCAAATCTAGATACAGTATAGAATCATAGAAGTCCCGAATACACTATTTGTTCTTCTGCTAATAATCGGTATAGGGTTGATGAAATCTCAACAGAAGCTCCAAGCCCTATACCCTACAAGAATCTAGCCTTTACCCGAAGCCCAAAACCAGCCCTAACCCTCTGAACCCCAAAGCAGCCTTAACCCTAAACCCTAAACCAACCTAAACCCAAAACCCAAACCCATACTATGGTATGAGTGTATAAGGGACCTAGAAAAGAGGGAATAATTTTACTAATTAATGAATTTTTTGACCCCAAGCCGCAAGGCACTTGCGCAGACTTTTGGAGTGGAGTGGCGCTGCCCATCGCTCGGGCTGCGTTGGAGACTTCCGAATCCCGTGGCTGAAAGGATCCTGAACAAACAGCAAGGTTAAGAAGTAGTTAATGTAGGGGCCTTGGTAATTACCTATACTATTTTGGGGGTTCCTTATCATAAGTATAGTATAATGGGCTCCAAAACCCTATTCTAACTATCAAAAGTCCCCGCATATTGCGAGCCTTTCGGGTTTCGTATCATAGTTGCACTTCCCAAACCCTACTTAATTGTTCAGGCCCTCATATCAAACCCTTAAACCCCAAAGCCCTGAAGCCTAAGCCTAAACCCTAAAACCTAAAACCCTAAACTCTCGGCATCTCCTGGTCTATCGGCCTTTGTAGATGCCTTTTCTGGAGACAGGGCTGGCAGACATGGAAAAGGAGCTCAACCAAAAACTCTCAAGTGCCGAGGCCGTGCACCATCCGGAGGATGAGCTGCTCTTCGGGAGAGCCGGCTACCTCTATGCGCTGCTTTGGGTGAGGCCGAGGGGGGCCTGGGTTATCTGTGTTGGGGTTTTAGGGTTTTAGGTGTTTTAGGCTGGTTAATCGTGTTCGGAGCTTTCTTGCAGGGTCTGGCCTACCCGGCAAGTTAAAGGCTGCACAAGGTGGGTTTGTAAGGGTCTGTAGCATCGTTACGGGTTGATAAGAGTGTGTGGTTGTCTCAGTGCCTTCCTACAGCTCCTTAAGTAAGGACTAAAGCTAAATTGTATGAGGGATTCCGGCTACGATTTAAGGTAGGGTGTGGGAAGGCTCCAGGGGCTCAGGGAACATAGTTGCAGAGACGATTGGGGTTTGGGGTTTACTGAAAGGACCAGTGCGCCAGGTAGCCCGAACCCAGACATGGGTGGTTGTCAATATTAGGGTCCCTTTTTTGGGGTCCCTATTATAATACGGCACCCATTATTTAGGGTACCCAAAAAAAGACCCTAATTTTGACAACTACCCGCATGAAGGCCTAGACTCTTGCGTCCGAAACCCTAAACCCTAAAATCCGCGAGTCTCAAGCCCAGAGCTTTAAACCCTAAACTCCCCAAACACTTTAGAGGAGCCCTTGAGGCGCTTAGAGGATCCCTTAAAGGGCCCTTCGACGGAGCCTTAAGAAGTCAGAAGCCCCAGAACCCCCAAACCCTTAGAGGATCCTTTAAAAAGGGCCCTTGAAAGGAGCCTTAGAAGTTGGAAGCCCTAAAACCCTACACCCTCGTCCCTTAAAGGAGCCTTTAAAGGAAGCCTTAGAAGCCTGAAAAGGCGGCGACTGGGGCAGGAGGCGGCCGACTTCGCCACGCCGATGAGGGCGGTGGCGGAGCGCCTCGCGCTGCCGGCTCGAGTTTCACGACTATGGGTTAGGGTTTAGAGGGTTCCTATAGGGGTCCTAGAGACTTCGGGTTGGGGTTAGAGAGGGTTCCTATAAAGGGTCCTATACACTATAGACTTTGGGTTTGGGTTCAGAGGTTCGGGTCCTGTAAGGGGGTCCTTCATGAGGGTTTTGGGGGTTTAAGCGTTTTAGGTTTAGGGTTCAGGATCTAGGGTTGAGGGGGGTGTATAGGAGAGCCCTTTCAGGATTTAAGAATGTAGATCCCCCCCAAAAGTAACTAAACCTGACTCCTTCATTCCAGGCAAGTCCCTATAACCCTAGACCCTAAACCCTAAACCCCGGGCAGATGTAAAAAGGAGCTTTAAAAAAAAAACCCTAAACCCCAAAGCCTAAAGCCCCCGACCCTAACCCGAAACCACTGCCGAAGCCCTGGCCCTGAAGATCCCCAAGCCTCTGCTGTTTGGTAGCTGGCAGATGACCTCCGAGACCCTACCTCTGGCCCTAAAAACCGACCTTTCTAAGGACTTATACATAGAAACCATAGTAAGGAACCCTAAAAAGGTAGGTTTTTCCGGTACCCGAAACTGTCCTAACCTAGCTCTTTTCCCCACGATTGGAACCCTAAACATTTCTAAATCCTAACCGACAGGTTAGCATTGTTGGCTTACCACCTCGAAGCTTGCTACCAGGTAGAGACGGGGCCCGGACACCTGGGGGGGCGACCTGCGTTATTGCCAGGCGTTTCGGGGTCGTACTACGCTCTTCTCAGGTTGCTGGAAGGGCTACAAAGAGGGATCTACAAGGGCTCTAGAGGGGTTTAGCCGTCTATAAGCACCGATCTACTGCAGGGCCGTGATAGTTCGAATTGGGTTTCGAAGTCTGCTATGGTATAATGGCATAATTGTTATAACTTCTTCAGTACTACTTGTCATGAATCGTAGGGTTTACGGATGTTTACGGAAGTTAGAGGTTGTGGGGTTATAGGGTTAAGAGTTTCCTACATCCTAAATCCTTCGCCCTAAACCGTAAGACCCTAAAGCGGGCACACTTGAAGCCTAGATTATTACTTCCCGCAGACCGCTTTCCTGTGGGGGCTCATCGGGTTTCGAGTTGTATCGGGCTTGCAGCCGTTTGATGTAATGTAGGAACCTGATTAAGAAACCCTGGGCCGAAAACCCACAAAATAGTAGGAACCCTAATAAAGGCCCAAGGTTTCTTAATCAGGCTCCTACATTAGTTCTCACAGGCCCTCTATGTTCAGGCTTTCTCAGACCTAGGGTAGAGTCCGAGGTCAAGGGTTCAACCCTGAACTGAAAGACGCTAACCCACACATAAATGGGTGGTTGTCAAAACTATGGTCCCTTTGTGGGTCCCTAGTATAATACGGCACCTAATATTTAGGGTACCCAAAATGGGGCCCTAATTTTGACAACTACCCAAATATAAGTAGATAAATATATCTGTATTTGTACATAGATATTTATTTATATGTATGTATGTATCTAGCTATTCTCGGGATGGATCCACTGTAAGCTGGGGTTATACTGCCGGTGTCATCGGGGCAAGCGGCGGAGAAGAAAAGAGTGCAATTAAACGTACACACTATGACCTCACCCTTAAAATCATGATCCTCACCTACGCCCAAGATTTGGATTGTCGTGGGATCCAGCTTCAGGGATTCAAGATCCATGAGCATCTGCATCACTAGGCGCATGGAGTGTTCTCAGAGCCGTAAATCCTTGAAGGACCTCTTATGGAAGCCCTTATAGGGCCCCTTGTAGGAACCCTATCCATAAGTTCGAAACCCTAAGTGCGGAGTTTTTTTGCGCCGGCCGAGGCGCGCCCGAGCTGAAAAGAGCTACGACTGGCCTCTGATCTGGCCTGGCTGGGCCTGTTTTTGTCTTTAAAGGAGTGTAGGGTTGAGGGTTTAATTAGGGGTTAAGGGGTTTAGGATGTTTTAGGGGTTCTTTGGTCTTGAGGGTTTAGTTTTAGTCTAAGAGGGTCTGGGTTTTTTTGTGGTGGGGAAGCTGAGGGGTCCCTGTTTGACTATGCTTTGAGGCTAAGGGTTCAGGCTCCAGGCTTGAATGAGTAACTTGTGAGTCTTTTATACCCCCAACCCTAAACCCTAAACCCTAAACCCAAACATGATGCCGAATGTGCTGATTTCTTCAAGTGCAGTCGCAGGCCTCGATGGGCGAGTCTTTTCGGCTTTGACGGGTTGAGATTGTTATGATGAGCAGCCCTCGAGAGATATTGATTCAGTGAATTCTAATCCCAACCCTGAGCCCTAAACCTTAAACTAACCACCCATGCTTTGGTGTGACTGTCAGGTCCCTTTTCGCTTCTGCCGGGTCAGGATTTGCGGTACTTGTGCCACAACCATGAAGAACGATCCTTTAGCAGTCTCTTCAAAGCAAAGACGGCTACTATCGGGGCCGGAAGAATGAGTCACACAATCCCCCTAAAGTCCCCCATTTGTAACTATAGTAGTGACAATATAGCAACCGGAAAACCGAAATCCCAAAACAGAAGACCCCTGAGTAAAGCCGTCTACTGGAGTTAGGGGGGTTGCTTGGAGGTTCATGGGTAGTTAGAATGGAGATATAAGTCCCCTACCATGGGTTATCACTATAGTTTCCGTACTTATAACCCCACTTATAACCACCCATGAACCTTCAAGTAGTCCCTAAACCCTATACCCTTATAGAATCTCCGTGGATCCCTTTAAAGGGACCCTTAAAGGAACCATTATAACTACCCATGAACCTCCAAGTGGGCCATCACACAGCCCTGAAGGTTCGAAATGCTTCCGCCGAAGAATTCCATAAACCCAAAAGCCCCTAAACGTACCTTTGGTTAGTAGGGAATGGAGGAATGGGGTAGAATTATAACTACTATTACTACCATTCCTCCATTCCCTACTAACCAAAGGTAAGTAAAGCCCTCAAGCCCCAAACTTGGGGTTTTTTGGGCATTTCGGCTTTTCGGGTTCTGGGGCTCTATAAACTTACTTTTTGTCTCTTGACTGTGCATTTCTTCCTCTGGTCTCAAGCGCCATCCACGCCCCGGCGAGGCACTGCTTCAAGGAGCCCTATATAGGTGCAGCGCACGGCGTGGTCATTCTGGCCCTGCTTATGATCTACGCTGAACCCTAAGCCGCAAGGCTTCAGGGTTTAACAGCATTTCAACTAACGAACATGCTACGAGCCATGACGGGGTCTTGCTTCTGCGTTCAGGTACTTTTTAAACTAGGGGCTTTGGAGTCTTCGGGCGCTTGCATGAGATTGACAGCCGCTTCCTGGATTCAAGAGGCCTAGAGAGCCGGGTTTGGAGTTTGGTCTTGTTTCGCGTAGGTTTCCAACATGTCGGGCTTGACTTTCGTTAGTATAGCTGTAGTATAATGCATCCAAAACCCCACCTGTTCTATTCACTAAGCCCCTAAAAACGAGCTTTCTGACGACAGGTCGGCATTCTTGCCATGCTGCTCCACTGCTACGATCTGCTCAGCGTCCAGGGCTCGGCCGGTTTTTCTTTCGTTCGGTCGCTGCATCGGAAGAGGCTCCTTGCTACGCCACTGATATACAGTATCACCGTAAACCGTAGACCCTAAACCGTAATCCCCAATCCCTGAACCGTGAGCCCTAAACCCAAATCCTAATGTGTCTGTTCCAGAAGGTCCACTCCCACCTCAGCTAAGGCGAGCAGCCAGCAGCTCGTCGGAGCAACCTTGGACAAGCTGACGTCTCAGTCCCACTAATGATAGGGTTTAGGGCCTGACAAACCCCTACACGTCTTCATAACAACCGACAAAGACCAGATTTGGGGACCGTCAACCCTAAATCGTGAACCCTATAGAAGCTCTTACAGGATTCCTGAAACGGCCCCAATCCAAAGCGATCATCTAAGGCTCCTTTCCATCCGCTATACGAGCAGCAATGTTCCCATCGTGCTGGGCGATCGGCGAAGCTTCCCTGCATTCAGCGACCCCCAAAATCACACCGTGAAATATTTCCTGAAGCCTGAAGCCTAAAGCATCCACCCTACGCCGCAGTTTTCTTTTCTGAGATTTGGTTCGGTTTATGAGCTCGCTGCATTCTGGCTTGCGTTCGGCACTTTAGGATTTGCGGTAGGACTGGGGCGAGTGCTTTGGGAGGCCAGAGTTTCGTGTTTAAAGTTTACATAAGAGTTTAGGGCCTAGGATTCCTCGCGGCTTTGGATGTAAATTTTGCGGTAGCAACTAGGCTATTGGGGTTCGGGGGCCCAGGAACCCTGCAACCTCAACCAGGGGCCTCAATAAATGATTCGTAGAGTTGTCTTTAAAACCTACAGCCCCTTGAAAAAACCCTTAACCCCTGGACCTGTAATCCGTGAAAAAGCCCAAAACCCCAAAGACCACACCGAAAAACGTTAAAACCCCTGGACCTGTAATCTGTGAAATAGCCAAAAACCCCAAAGACCACACGGAGAAACGTTAAATCAAGCCCTGAAACTAAAACTCCTTAGCCTCCAAACCCCCGAAAACATCCAAAGAGTGACTCCAAGGGGATGAGCATGTGCACTGGTGCCATGGAGCGTGGGGGGCCTTGGTGTTTTTTGAAGAGAGCCTGAAGCCTAGAGTCATTTCTACAGTACTTACGCTTTCTGTGATGGCGAATGGCGACATCCGAAACCCTAAATCCCGAATCCTCGGGGCAAAAGTGCGTTAGAGTTTCGACATTTAGGGTGGTTGTTCTCGGAGGTGTGCCCTTGTTTCTTTCGCGGCCCTTGGCGTAGGTCTGGGCTACCAGCGCTTTTCCTCCTCGCCGCGACGGTCAGCCAGACACAGTTCCAAGCCTAAGCAGGTGAATTATCCCTCAGGCTTCCCTCTTGACACATGATACGGTTGATGGACAAAATCCTGCATGGCCTTAAGGACCCTAAACTATGGGAATTATGGTATATTCCTTATTATGGGTCATGCAGGATTTTGTCCATCAGCCGTATTACAAACTGCCCAAAACTTAAAACTCTATTCTTCAAAGCAAGGCCCCTTTATGAATGCATCAAAACCCGAGAAGACATGAAGCCCTCTGACCAGAGACTCCAGTATCACATAATTACGGAGTATTCCTTTAAATCAATATATTAGGGAACCTACTTTAATTTAAGGTATATTCTTTAGTTAAGGGATATATTGGAGTCTCTGGGTGCAGCCGTCGCTTTGGATCCTGGCAGGTCCTGGGTGATGCCGACGGGTCACTGAGGAGGGCCGCACAGGAGGCATCGGGTGCTCAGCTCTTGGGCTAATATAGGGCCTTAATAAGTACCTATACTATTTTGGGGGTTCCTTACGTATTAAACTATAGCATAATATCAGCTCTTGGGCTATTCTTTGGTCCTCAGGATCACGTAGGGTGCAGAGTTTGGGGTTCTGGCTTTAGGGGTTTCTGGGATCGTAGAGGGTGTTGGATAGGTCGCAAGGTTTTAAGACAGGGGAGCTTTTAACGGCTTCGCACTGGACCAGGAAACTGCGAAAGCGCCCGCACCCGCCGCCTTTATCCCTCACGCCCGGTGGAGGCCGGAGAGGTGGTGTGGAAGCGCGGGCTCATCCTCAAGGCACCGGGACTTGTGTTTTGGTTTTGGGTTGTGGGAAGTTGCGGGTTTGGGTCTAGGGTTAATATCAATAGGGGTAGACGGGTTAGGCTTGGAGTCGAGGCAGAGGGTTTAGAGTTGAGGGCCGGCGGGGGTGGATTCTTCGCGGTTTGGTAGGGCGCAGAGCCGGTTTTGGGGGCTTCTTTGGGCCGTTTAAAGCGGCTTTGATTGGGGTAATCTTCACCCCACGGGGTTTCGGGCAGAGTTTTAGGTGCTTGGTTTCAGAGGCGTGGGGTGGTTTTTTTGGTGTTCCTTGTTTCGTTTCCAGGGTTGCGGGCTTTGAGACCTTCAGGTTTCCGGGCATGGGTCTTATCCTGTCTAAACCCCAAACCCTGCACCAAACCGAGGCCCAGAGGTTGCAGAACACCAAACCCCAAACCCCAAACCTCACCCTAAGCCCTAAGCCCTAAACCCTACGCCTAAACCCCGAAACCAGAGAAACCACCCGACGCGCCGGGGCAAATCCCACTGGAGGGCCTGGGTCTCTGTCATGGCATCTCCGGCAATGCTTACGCCTTCTTGAGCCCCTTGCCTGCAAAGGCTCATGAAAAGTTCGCGAGGCCGATTGCAGTAAACCCTAAACCCTAAACCCCAAAAAAGGCAAAGGCTCATGAAATTTTGGGGTTTAGAGCTTCGGGCCTTCGGTGGCTCATGGAGAGGTCTCTGGGTTTCCTAAAATTCGGCCGGGGCCTGGCTGGTTGGGGGTACGATGTTATGGGTTTAGGGTTTAGGGTTTAGGATGAAGGCCCCTTATAGTAAGCCTTATATAGACCCCTTCCTTTAAAGGAGCCCCAACTCCCCTTATAGTAAGCCTTATATAGACCCCTTCTTTTAAAGGAGCCCCAACTCCCCCTTATAGCAACCCTTACAAAGACCCCTTCTTTTAAAGGAGCCCCAACTCTAACTATGAAGGCCCCTTATAGTAACCCTTATATAGACCCCGTCTTTTAAAAGAGCCCCTATTAAGGCCCCTACAGTATCAGCTCCCCAGGCCTCTATCGGGCTGAAGGAGAGGCATCGCACCTCGCCCGGGCGAGGGCCTTCGCGGCGATGATGCAGCAGCCGGAGTGGGATGCCCCAGATCTGCGAGACAGTGGCGATATCTCCGATGCAAGAGCAGTGTAAAGTAGAGTGCCTTATAATAACGAGCCATGTGAACAACAACACCATAGCAGACCCAACCCCATAAATTGCCCCACAAACCCGATAAAGCCGAATTCCCAATGCTCACTGCCTCCACCGAGGCTTCATGAAGCGATCCGGCGCCAGCCGGATCAGCAACGACTGGCCGCTTGGCTCGCGCCGAGTTAAAGTTTTGGAGTTTAGGGTTCCAGGGTTTAGAATTGGGATGCGCGGCAGTTGGGGTTTTACGCGGGTTTATGGGTTCTCTAGGAGCTTTGTATGGAAAACAGCAGATTGTTCTGCAAGAGCCTTATCAAACCACCAAAAATTCGCTGAGAGCTTTCATTCCAAGTTTTCTGAAAACAAACTTTAATCCGCTGGTGGGGACCTCATACACGTACCTAAACAAAACCTCCGCCTAAAAAGCAACGAGGTGCGCGGCGTGCCAGACTCTCCTTTGAGCCTCATGGAGGGCGACGCAGGGAGCTCGGGGCGGCTGGAAAGTTTAGGGTTAAGGGTTTAGGGTTTAAGGAAAATAGGGTTCAGGGTTTCCACAGGCTTCGGAGTTTCAGAACATGAGCGACCCCAAGCATAGTGTAGACCCTGCAAAGTACAACCCTCAACACATGTGCAGACGGCGGCTTTACATTCATCGAGAAGTCAGATCGGATACCAATACATTCCCCTATAGTCCCCAATATAGCACAGTCAGTATAGTAAGTGTGCCCCAAGGCTCCATTCTAGCTCTCGAACCTCCGAGGTTCTGCAGCAACACCCTCAAATCCTAAACCCTAAACACCAAGCCCCAATCAGTGTCGGGGAAGTCAGAGGCTGGCCTCTTCTGCTTCCTCCTAGACATGGCTGCGCCAGAGAGGCCGACTCGACAGAGGGAGGGCTGCTTCCTTGAATAGGACTTCCGGTGCGAACATACGTATACTTGAATATACCGCAATGCCGTATACACCAAAAGATGTTTCAACTAAAACAGACCCGAATTGTAGCCCCAACACACCATTGTAGCTACTAAGGCCGCAAAACATTATTTTAACGATTAAGACCGCAAAACAGTATAATACTTGTCAAAGCCCCACCAAAACACGGTTCTACTTATGAAGGCACCAAGTCTAATCCGTAACTGCCTTTTAACTATCCAACAATATATCCCCAAAACATTGTTCTAACTGCCAACGTGCCAAGGTACTATCCTACCTATTAAGGCACAAAAACATTATTCTACCTACCCAAACCCTACACGCTATATCCCAATATACTATTCTCCCCCAAAAGCTTATTCTAGCCATGAAGGCTTCACTTAAAGGCACCCTTAAAGGAACCCTTAAAGGAACCCTTAAAGGCACCCTTAGAACCCTTAAAGGAAAGGCTTCAAAAGCAACGAAGTAACGAAGACCCTTGCCTTAGCCTCGGCTCAGGTCGTCCTTCCCCGGCTGGGAACTCTGAGTCGCGAGTTTAGGATCTGAAGGTTTGGGAATATAGGGCTCCCTGTAAAGGGGCTCTATAATGATACTATAATGGTTACCATAATGGTTAGTATATAAGGGAGCTCTATCATGACACTATAATGGTTACCATAATGGTTAGTATATAAGGGGCCTGAATGATTTTAGGGTTTTAAGGTTCAGGGTTAAGGGGTTAGGCTTTAAGGGGGCTTAGGGTGTAAAGTTGGCACTTAAGGCTCAGTGCAATTACAGTACTATTATATACCCCCCAAATTTCGTTCTAGTTCTTGACGTCCCTGTACGGCATCAAGCCCCGAAACCCTCAGTCGATGAGCTCTCAGGATTCTCTCTCCAGTGAGCGTTCGCGATTGAAAAGGGCCGTGATGTCGGAACGCATGGGCTTGGCTGTCCCTTCGGTTTGGGATCTTCCAGGCATCCTTGCGGGCTGCAATATAGGGGCCTAAATAACTACCCTATTTTGGGGGGCTCCTTCGTCTACTTATGGTGTATTGTAACCCACATCCCTATTCAAACTACTACGGCCCCTACTGTGAACGCTTACAGGTGATTTCCGTGGAGTATGGAAAAGTACGCCTTGTCTGCCTGGCTTGATCATTCCTCCAGTGTTGCTCACTTGGTCCGGACCTCATTGGCGTGGCGAATTTTATAAGGTCCCGTTGTGTCGGTTAGCCACGGCAAATATCATGCTACTGGTACGTGCAATAGACCGCCAATGGAACTGATACAACTCCCTCCCCAATGCCTGTGCAGCAATCCCGAAGCCCCACAGGTGTTCAGATATCACGGGATACCTCATTGAGCCTTCCTTGAACCAAAAGAATTCTGCTGGTGTAGGGTCGAAACATTTGGTCATGATATCACCTCAAAGTCGTTATATGAATATGTTGTGGTGTACTCCGACAGCCTATTCTAATCATAGAGGCCCCTATGTTGCCCCTAAACCCTAAATTTAAAACTTAAACCCTCAACCCTGAACCCGAAACCCTAAATCCAAAAAACCCTAATCCCAAACCCTAAACCCTATGTTGCCCTGAATTACCCGAAGACCTCCAGCCGAGAGCTTGCCGCAGGCCCTCCGCGACGGGGTCTCCCGGGGGAGCGCCGCTTCTCGACCGAAATCGCAGACTTGATCCCCTCAAATCCCGAACCCTAAACCCTAAGACCTGGAATCCTAAACCCTAGACCAATCTAAGCCTCGTCTGAGGTGGGCGCTTTTGGAGAAAGGGGGCCATTGCACTTTAAAACAAAAACCAATCCGGCCTTGCGATGGTAGGACAGCCTGCAGTCGTAAAACGCAGCTCAAAAAAAACCCTAAACCCCTAAACCCTAAATCCTGAGCCCGAAACCCCAAGACCTTGAATCCTAAACCCGACCCTAAACCCTAAACCCCTAAACCCTGAAAAGATGTTGGACCCCCGGTCCCAGGTCCAAGCGAACCTTGATCCGGAGAGCGTCGAGGCCGTCCTGGGTTCTCGTTAAGAAATTTAGTTTAAGTTACCATAATGAAGAAACCATATTATATATTATAGATCCCTATCAAGCTATAACTTAAGTTGCCACAATAGAGAAACCACATGATGTGCTATAGATCCCTAGCAAGTTACTTAGTAGCTGAGTGGATACACTTTACACATTTTGGGATAATATTACCCACCATAATAATAATATTAAAAGTGTACACTTTTTGGGGCTTATGAACTCAGCAACTAAGGTTATAAAATTAATTCACTCAACAAGAACCCAGTGTCAGGGGACTTCTGGGGGTCCGAGAGTTAGAACGACTTTTCTTTTCTAAACGTGCTTATAGGCTGGGTTTGATGGGGTTTTTGGTACGGAGGGGGTTAGAGGGTTTCGGGTTTTGTGGGGTGGAGTGGGTCTTCACCGGGCTTTACTGGAGTTTTGGTTGTCTTTTGGCGTGTTTTTTGTCGTCGTGGTTCCAGGGCTTTTTTTCCTGTCTGTCTGTGTGGGTGGGTACTGTAGGGAGCAGACGATGACAGTTGGGGGGCGCCGATTTGTTGCTTCGCCCCTGCCCTCATCCCAAAACCCTTAACCCCCAAATCCTGAAACCCAGCCCTTTCCGATAGGGCCGCATCCTCGACCTGCTCGAAGAGCGCGTAAGACCTTTCGTCCAGCAGGACGGGGCCTCTGTTTTCGAGTTGTTATTGGGTTGGGTTTGGGGTTCTAGACAGAGGTAAGGTTGATTTAGGTTTTTTTGGGGGTTTTGAGGCTTACAGTAGCGTAAAAAACTCAGTAACTCTAATTAAACAGAAAGCGACACTTCTTTCAGGGTTCTACAAATGGGCGTGCCAAGGGTTCTAGTAATGCATGTTCAAGATAAAGTTTGGGTTCTTTGAGGGTTCTATCAATGCTCCAAGGGTTCTGTACATGGGTTGCTTAAGGTTCCTAAGACTTCGGCACCCTAGACACGTGAGGTGTGGGACATCTTGGAGGTTCGAGTCGGAGGTGTGTCTCAGCACTAAAACAGAGGTCTGAATGAGTGACAAAACTGTCCCCTTATAGTGCCGATATGGTTGCACGAGGCTGGACCCTAAATTCCCTAAACCCTAAACCCTAAACCCTAGACCCTATATTCGGCCCCATAAAACACGGCTCTTAATTCTTAGCCTCTCAGCCCCCTCAGCCACAAACCCTACAAGCCTTGAGCCCTGGAGGCCCTGGAGCTAGAAAATTTAAGGACCCTTCATACCCCTGAGCCCATAAATCCTAGAAGCCCTAACCCTAAGGTTAGAAGTAATCCTAGGTCCTAGAAGCCATAACTCTCTCTCTAAGGTTAGAAGTATGGGCCCCTAGTATGGGCCCTTGGCCCTTCTAAGGGACTTTAAAGGGTACAAATCTGGTATATATCAGGTAGATAAGGATCCCAGGCTTAAGGGCCCATACTCCTAAGAGTAACCCTAAACCCTCGGGGCCCGAGACCATGTAAAGATCCTTCAAACCATGGTCACCCCGATCATGGTTTAGGGGTTAGGGTTTAGGGTTTAGGGCTTAGGGTTATCAGGACGGCGGCGACGTGCAGTTCGACAGATTCGACCACGACAGTGGCGTGCTCTACTTGCGGATGATCGGCCCTTTGAGTGCAAATACGCGGCTTCAATCCTAAACCCTCCTGAACCCCAAATAGTACCGGTTAAGGTAAACCCGTACTTGGAGGTTCATGGGTAGTTATAAGTGGGGTATACGTAGGGCAGCTACAGTTACGCGGCGAGCCGTGCCTGCCCATGTGCCGCGCGGCGTAGGACTGACTGACTGACTGACTGTGGTTCCGAATGCTAGGATAAGGATCCTCTTATATTCAGGGTTCCAGATTCGGGGGTTTAAGGTCCAGATCTCGGCATGTCCCACCCTTTTCAACCCTTCTACAACCCGTACAACACTCCTTAGACCACGATAAAGCAGCACAAACCTCCGTAAGACCTTCATAAACATCCTCCAAACATGTCCGACTCAGGCGCTTGTTCCGGTTGTCCCAAATCCAGCGTCACGCTGAACATGGGCATCAGGAACCTCATGGAGCACTACATCCCTGAGGTTCTTGTGAGGGTTTCGGGTTCGGTGGCAATGCATGCCGGGTGCAAGGGTTCCTTCAAGGATTCCTTTGAAAGGTTCCTACGAGGATGGTTGTCAAAATTAGGGTCCCTTTTTGGGTCCTTAGTATAATACGGCACCTATTATTTAGGGTACCCAAAAAGGGACCATAATTTTGACAACTACCCACGAGGCTTCCGAAAGTTTATGCTTTTGGGGGGTGGCTATATACTTGATGCTTCTCAGCAGTCTTTGGACTTTAGGGTTTCGTAGGGTTTGTAGGGCTACTAGGGATCGTATTCCGCGTTCTGTAGACTTACGGGTTCCTTGTGGGGTTTATGCAGGGGCTCCTTTGCGGTTGCAAAGTCTTCTTGGCGCATGTTTTGCACTACCACTTCAGCCCTTTCCCTCTTGCACCCTAGCTATCGTTTTGAGCTACTTGTGCTTCTTGGTAGTGGGCCTTGGAAATTCCTACACCCTACAATATAGGGGCCTGGATGATTACCTACACTATGGTTAGGGCTCCAAAGGGCCCCCAAACCCTATTTTAATTCTAAGGGCCCCTATATGAAACCCTTGTAATTACCACTCATGGCCGGTGGCCGTGCTAAGTCCAATGCCTTTCGCCTTAGCCCCTCAGCCTCGCCGCCCCGAGACTTGTGGCTTTGGATTAGTCTGAAATCCTAAGCCGCAAGCCCTGCACCCCTCCGAACCCTAAACCCTAAACCCTAAACCCTAAACCCACAAGCCCTGCACCCCTCCGAACCCTTAGGCTTTGGAACCCCTAAGAGCCAAACCCAACCCAAACCTTGGGTTTAGGGTTTAGGGTTTAGGGGTTTAGGGAGCCGCGCCTGTAAGTACACGCTAGATAAGATCTTGGCTTCATCACCGGATCTGCTCCTTGCCCTCTCAACCCCCTTGGATAGTCCCGATACCAGGTACTCAAACCCAGAGGCCACAGTATCTTACGCCATGTCCGTTCGTACTGCCGAGATGATGGTAAACCATATCGCGAGGGTTCCTTTAAGGGTTCCTTTTCGGGCTCCTTCATGTGTCCCGGCCCCATACTCGTGTTGCATGGAGGTGAAGGATGTCATGCCGGCCGACGAGGCCATGTTATGAGTTTTCTGGTATCTTTCTTCCAGTAGTAGATTCCTTTAAAGAAATGAAAAATGCTTCTTCTAGGCCAGGGGTTGAACCGGCGGGCATGGCTGTGGTTATCCAATTGGCTGCTGGAGTTACTGTTGTGTTGGTTCCTGCCACTACCTACTGCTCATGTAGAGAACGCCACTTGTCCGATTGCTGTTGGGAACCACATCTCTGCTCACACACACACACACCCTTCGTCCCCTCTTTACTCTGCGCAATTGTTTCGTTCGGCAGAAGTTCGATGAAGCTTCAGCAGTTCTGCAATGCATGGGCCTGCCGAAGAATTTCGAGGCTGAAAGAATCAGGCGACGAATCGAAACGAGAAGGCGACGACGACAACAGAAGAGATGACGATCGTGTAATATAGGGGCCTTAGTAATTTCTTGGGGGTTCCTTATTCTAATACTCATAGTATACATATACCCCAAAACCCCATTCTAATTATTAAAGCCCCTATAGTAGTCGATCTGCCTCCTAGCCTCCCAAAAAGCCTCCCCTCCGCGTTGCACTGGAAGCGACACCCTACACCCTAAGGAGACAGAAAGCCTAAACCACAAGCTTCACCAAAACCCTAGACAGAAAGCCATAGCAGCCTGGGAAGGAGTAGCCGACTGGCCTCCGCCATGCAGCCGGGAACTCCGGGAATATTTCTGGACTTTTGTGCTTGGGTCGTAGGCTACAGAGGTGTTGAAGGTTTGGGGTTTGGGCGGTTTTGCGGGTTTGATTGTCTTAAGCTCTTAAAGAGTTGCAGGCCTGGAGGGTTTTGGAGTTATTGGATTCGATACTTAGGTGTGCATGGGGGCCGCTCGGAAGGGAGTTTGGTCGGCAGAGGGGTTGCGTGAGGACCTACCAGAAACCTTTGGTCAGGGTTTGCGGCTGTTAGCTGCTTTTTTCGTATTGTCACTAGAAAGGTCTTTACTAGGTGTCTGAGGACCCTTCCGAATAGTGATCTCTCGTCGATCATGGTAGGTCCTAGATTCTGGATCTAGTCACCAGTCCCTTCGCAACCTTTCTCTATGCTTGCAAGGTACATACCGTCTCGGAGCTTCGGCTTTCGAATGCATGGGGGGTTCTTCGAGTTTCCATGTCGGCCCACATGTCCAGTGCACTCCTGTGCTAGGGCGACCAAGGCTTCGAATAAGCTCCCTCAGGCCCTAAATCTGCCACCCGTCAGCCCTAAACCCTAAAAGAACCCTCTGAGCTACATTCGAGGTCCTTTCTCCTGACCCCTGCTTCTGATCTCCTGGTCTCAGGGTGGGGGTGGTTTGGGCGAAATATGAGAGCCTCGAGAATTACACTCGGGCCTGGGATATTATATACATTGATTGCGGAACTCTGAGGAAGAGTGTTCGTATTTTTCAAGCCACTCTTTAGTAGGCTTGCAGTTATAAGTGCCCTAAATGGAGTTACCCTAACTATAACCCTACTTACAACCAACTTACTAAGTCCCCTGCCCATTAAGTAGGGTTTAGGCTTAGGGTTCATAGGGGCGAGCTCGAAGAGCTTGGTTGCAGGGGTCAGGCTACCGGGGTTGCCAGAGAAGAAACCTTCACAACCCGCGTCGCCAGACTGTAAGCCCAAAACACTCAACCCCAAACCCTCAATCTTTAACATAAAGCCGTGTAAATCCTACAAAGCACTATGAGACTATATGGGGGTTTCCGAAAATAGGGGACCTTAATATAGCACCCTAAATAGTAGGATCCTTATTATCAGGACCCCGAAAGAAGGTACCCCTTATTTTCGGAAACTCCAAACCCTTATAGAGCCCTCTAAAGGAACCCTTATAGGTACCATGATAGTAACCCTTTAAAGGTACCCCTAACCCTAAACCTAAAGCACTAAGAGACCTATCTACTACGACTCCGGGGACCGATCTCCACCGAGGTCCAGGAGAGCTGAGTTTCCGAGGAGCCGAGGAGAAACTGAGGAGTGGTCTCGTCGTTTTTGCTTCATGTGCTCCTTAACCCTGAATAACCTACTTTTTCAAGGTCCCTTGTTATGATTTCCTTATCTAAGTGCTTAAAAAGATGGGTTATTCCGGGCTAGGCATAGGCTTACGGTTTAGGGCATGGGGATTAGGGGGTCTTGATGTTTGTTTGGGGGGCCTGAATGCACCAGAGTTGGGTTCCTTCAACGGGTTCCGCAAACGGGGTCGAACAGGGTTGCCATTTCGGTTTTCTGCTGGGGTCACACTGGAGAGGTTCTATAATGTCGGGGCCTGAAGAAGTAGCCGGAGTCCATTACAGTATCCTTGCATTGAAGAGTTCTAGGATTCTAGGCTTCTAGGTTTAGGATTGAGGATGCTGGAGGTCTATAGGAAGTACGCCGACAGGCAGAAGACCCTCTTATGCGCCTGAAATAGCATTAGGACATTGCTCAAGTGAGCATTAGCTGCCTGCCTGATCGCGGACTTTGGTCTACCCGGAAGTCCAAAGGAATCCTTGGATGACTTAGGGCATATTGCTCAATCAAGGGTCTTCGGGTTTTCTTGGATACCTCCGCTGTTTTTGAGTCTAAAGTCCTCCGTCGGAGCTGTGTAATATAGGGGCCTTAATAATTAGAATGGGGTTTTGGGGCCCATAATACTACAATTATAATAAGGTCCCACCCCCCTCAAAAAATAGTATAGGTAATTATTAAGGCCCCTATAGTAGCCATGCTGCAGACCGATCCGCCCGAGCCAAGAGCCGTGAGAAAAGTGCGGTGAAGAGTACAGGTTAGGGTTTAGGGTTTAGGGTTTAGGGTTTAGGGTTTAGGGAGGTGAGGCAGGAGCCGCTGGAAGGGAATGTGACAGCCTTTTGATGGCTCGGGTCGGGGATTGTAGGTGCCGTGCAACTTGTATCTTTTCGGTTGTTTCTTTTTGGTTGTTGTTGCTGCTGTTGCAGTGGATGATGTTGTTGCGGTCGTCGCGGTCGTGGTCGTGGTCGAGGGCCGGGACATGCTAAGCTGCTAAGCAGTCCTCAACATGGTGATAAATCAGGGAAGCTGGCCCGTGCAAGGGAAACAGCTGCGAGGGCCGACTTCTTCTCTTGCTCCGAGCTTCCGACTCCGGACGGGGAGACGACAGTTGCATCGCGCACGGCGCCGCCGCTCCGAGTCGCACTGCTGAAGCCCAAGTGCGGACACGCCATCGGACAACTGAGCTTGCTTATTGGGTGGTGCATGCTTCGGGTGGTTTCTGCGAGATTCACGGCCGCCCAGGCAAATGGAACGCTAGAACGGGTGTGCTCGCCATTTCTTGCTGAATTGCAGTAGACACGTTGCCCTGCGCATGGACTGCACGGCGACGGCCTCCGTGCGCAGAGTTGCAACCCCAGAGGGCAGCGGGCCTCCTTGGCAGTCCCTTCTGTCGAATCTCGCCGGCGACGAAGGAAAGTCCGTGAAAACAGAAGGATACCTCGAAGTCATCGTTTAAAATCGTTTACGTAAAGTTTTTCAATGTGGTGGTCACACCCGTGGCATGCTTTGCTGTTAGGTATTCGGCAATGAACAATGCAGATCTGACATGATGAACGTCCAACATCGTCGAATACTTCGCTTTGTTGTTGGTCCCCCGTCAGGCGTCGCGCAGAGACCTGGCCGTCAGCACGACACGTGGGAAAGCAGATTCCACGCCTGCACCTCAAACGGGCCGCCGAGGGGCTTCAGACAGACTTGCTTTGACTCTAGTTCTATTCCACGAGAGCGCCCAATGCGACCCTGCAACACCGAGGTTGGCGGGATGCACATGACCTCGTCCGCCACCTCATGCACGTGCTTTCTTTTCACATGCCCCCCCTGCGTTGCACGCGTCCGTGGAGACTGCGTGGTGGTTCGCATTCGCGAAGGGAGCCGAACTTCCCGCCCACCGTCGTGAAAACGGCGTGGAAAAATGTAAAGGGGTCCTCCGGCCTCGCCGAACTGGACAGAACGGTTTCGTGAAAAGCATGCTCTCCTCCACCTTGCTGCTGAGCGTTTCGCACGGATTCGGTTGTGGCCGTTATCCATCGCGGTTCTGCGCATAAACCACTGTCGTGCGTGAACCCAAGTCCGCTTTCTCGCTCAAGCGTACACGTCCGAGCTCCACGCAGCATGCATGGTGTACCAATACGGCCGCCGCACATGCTGGCGCACCGGAGCCCTCGTTCATGTCCTCCGCACCGCTACCGACAATGGGGCCGCTGAGCATGCCATGTCACTGAATTATGGCAAAATATGGCAAACTACCCCCTGCTCACGCGCGTGTATGCCCGGCCATTTAATGTTTCGGTCCGGCCAAGGGAAGGTTGGGAACCGGGCGATCCCCTGATGTGCGGGCTCTGGCCACGCAGCGTGAAGCCATCGCTGAGGTCAAGGGTCTTCAGTCTTGTGCGCGGTGGTGACGAAATGTTTGCTTATTTCGACGACATTCACGTCGTCGCTGTGTCCGGAAGGATGAGCTCTTTGCAGAATTCGTTCCAAGCCGCGCTTCGTGCTGGAGTCGAGCCGAATGCGGCCGGGTAGAAGCCGCTGCATCGGTGATCCCTGCTATGCTGTTGACGATCCAGGCTGGGTCGATGACTTGCCCATCCCCCGCGACAGGCAGGGTCCGGTGGTGCCAGGCAGCTTTGGGGAACAGATGTGTATGTACAGTGCGTCCATGCTTGTCGGCTGGGAAGCATCTGCTTCTCAGGACTGGCATGGCCACTCGGCTGCTGCTCGGAGCCGTTGTGGCCTGCTTGCTTCCCTTCTTGCTTAGTTGCCCCGAAGACCGGGTGCCAGCTGAGGCTAATCGTGGTCGCTGCAACCAACCCGCACGGCAGGCGCTTGCGGATCCGTGTTCTGCTGGCTCGCCTTCTGCTAGCGCTGCTGCACAAACTGCCGGGTACCTCGCGGCGCAACCCGTTGGGAAGCCACCGCACAGCATGTGTTGCATGCTTTAACGGAGCAGGGCAGTCTTTTTGACTCGAGAGGGCTTTGTTTGCACTGTTGACTTGGACCTCGCAGTGTGGCTGGGCACGCACCTGCGGCCTACTTCGCATCCTGGGCTGATTCGTTTGGGGCTGACTCCTGTCACGTCGTCGCTCGCTTGCTTACGGACGCAACCTCTGGCCCCTCAATCCCCGCTGTTTGAGTTCCCTCGGCGGTGCTGTCCGCCTTTTCAACGACACTGGCTTCCAACCTCCTGCCTTCGGCGACCCGCCGCGTGGTCCCTGCAGGCCCTGACACACCTCTTGAAACTATTCGAGGATTCGAGGATGGAAGCATATGGCAGCGGCGCGGCCTGCGTCCCGTGCTATCGACGATAGCATCGGCGGCTTCTTCTGTGCCTTTCTGCCGGTGCCAATGTTGACGGCGACCAGCCCCTGCTCAACGACTTTCTTTCTTCGATTCGTTTCGATGAAACCCTGACTATTGCCAGCCGAATTCGGTGAACTGCTAGCTGGCAACGGGCGTCCTAGGCCGTCGACGGCTTCAGCCAGCGAGCCATGTTGCGAGAACTGGATGCCTCCCCCGCTGCCCTGCTCAACTACAAGCAGGACCGTGCGCGGCCTGCGTTTTCACTGCACGGCCCACCTCCCCTGGCCTCACCCTGGAACCCCCGCTGTTCCGACCTCTTTTGTTGCGTCGGCTCCGCCTGCCGCTCCCGTTCACTGCCGCGAGATGCCGGTGTCGCCAACCACGTCCAACCAGATGATGCCTTCGGAGATCACCTTGCCGCTTGCCCACGGTCTGGTGTGTTGCGCGCGTGCCCGAGTATGCAGGGTGGCGGGCGCTGTCACGATGCATGTCCTTGTGTGTGATCTGTGTTCACCAGGACGAGAAACGCATAGAAGTCATCGCGAACGCCTGCCCTTGTGGGGCGGTGTGCAGCTTGCTGTTGACACCATGCTCGTGTGGCACCTCCCCGCAGTTGGCATGCCATGCCGGGACGGTGGCCGCACCGTTCGTTTGTGTTGCGCTGGTCTGCGCTCCTACCTTTGCCGCCAGCATCCGCCAGCCTGCTTTCCCTTCCCTTTTCCAGCAACGGTGACGGAGACATATCGCTCCTCAGCGACGTCCTCGCTGACTCTTCGGTGCAGCCCCCTTTGCCAGCCGCATGGGCATGAGCACTGGGACATACTGGGACCGCGGAGTACACGGACGTAGAGAGGCGTGTGGTAAAAAATCTAGTTGTCGTCGGGATTGAGGTCGGCAGCCGGTTTGGCGGCGAGGTTGTGCAGCTTCTGCGCCTTTTTGCACGCCATCGGGCCGCTGCTGTCCCGCGCCTGTTGCGGCCTTCGGCCATCACTGCTAGGGGGGGGTGCTGGTCCGGCCTCGTGGCTGTCGCCACCTAGCGCGCCTTCGCGGCCTCTCTCTCTCTCTCTCTTTTCTCTCTCTCTCTTTTCTCTCTCTCTCTCTCTCTCTCCTTGCGTTCCCCCCACCGCTGCGTTCGGAAATGACCCAGACCCTGACCTGCACCAGCTCCTTGCCGATGCGAGGTGGGACTCTGCCGGTCGCGCGGACGCCGCACAGTAGGTCGCAGTTGCACACGGACAGCACAGGGACCCTCGTCGCGGACATGCCTGCGGAAAGGAAAAGAGGTTACGGCTACAGTAACTGCTTGCACCCGCGTTTGCCCGCTGTGCAGCCTTGCGCGCCCTCCGGGTAGGTTACGGACGGACCCCCGTCATGTCAGCCCATGCCAGGTTGATTTCCGAGACTGAACATGGATGTGCCGGCTTGGAGGACGCAAGCCGCATTGAAGTGCTTTCCAACGAGATGGCACGCCGCGCCCGGGGATGGACCGAGTGCTCGTCGTCGCGGCGGCTGATGCATCAAAGCGGAAGCGGCGAAAGTACAACGGCAACAGCAAAAAATCCAGTCCCTCGGCAATCTTCGCAAGTCAGACGTAGATTGAACGCAGGCGGAAAGGCGGTTGCTACTTTTGTGTGACTGAGCCACCCTCAGCCCCGGAATTCCGATTCGCTTTTTCTTTCCGAGCTGATTTGTTTCAGAGGGGTTGCAGCTGCCCATGCCTCCGTCGTGGTATGTCGTAGTTACATCCTGAATACCTTTGGCACCTTTGGCGACTACCGCAATGTGCCCAACCGTACCTGGTGCGTGCCACGGAGCCGGGGCACGGGTAGCCTCCAGCAGTGTTTTTTTTTTTGGTGGTTTCTCATGCGGGGACATTGGCCATGCGTGCTAACATGCCTTTGGCATCCCTTTGGCTTACGGCCGCCGCATGGAGCTTTTGACCGACAGCTGTCGGCTTTGCCGAGGTGCGGGCGGCCGTGACACCATATTCCCGACCTCTGTTGCGTGGGCGGGGGGTGCACACCCGAATGCGGATCGTGTTGCCGGCAACCGGCAATCCGCGCACCCAGAGGCACCCTGTGGCCGCTGCCAATTTCGCCTCGGCTGCTCGTGACGGCTGGCACCGCCTCCGCTCCCTGGTGCATCCTGTGCCGAGGAAGTGGTATAGCTAGTGCCCGCGCCCCGAATAGACTTGTGTAAACACACTTTTGCTTACAAAGAGAAGGATTACTGCGTGTTTCGGAGCCTCGGGCTCGAAGGTCCCCGAGGCGTAGGTCTGCCAAACCTTCGCTCATTTCTTCTCCATGATTTTTAGGTTACGGTTGTGCGATTCACAGATGCGGGGATGTTACGGGTATCTGTGACGAGGTTTGGGGCCAGGGCTTCGTATGGTTTCAATATGGAGGTGCTGGTATCGTTCCCAAAGCAAACTTCAGCCATGCTGACCACCCCAAAAAATCGCAAACACACACCCAAACCCTATGATTGGGCGCGTGCTTGTGCCACTGGCGGTCTTGTTGCGGCTGCTGTCGGCCGAGCGCGTGGGCCCCAGCCGGGCTTACCAGGAAGGATTTAGAGCTGGGGGCTTGAGGTTTAGGACGACCTCGGGAGACGGGCATGAACACTGCGCAATTTGCTTCCCTTGTTGTCCTTCCGGGATGTGTTCGATCATGTATTGTCTCGTGCACATATGTCCGAAGGCCAAGATTTTGGGATTTTGTTGCACCGGGTTAGTTGAACATGTGATGTTGACTTGGACGTCACGGGGCGACCGCTCCAGAAAGAAGATTAACGATATTTTCCGATGTCCGGATCTTGACGGCATGGGCTTCGTGGCAGGAACGTCCGTGAGATTTGAGCAGAACTTCAGACGCGCTGTCCACAGTTACTTGGGCCTGTGCCTCAGCCGATGCAATATGAATAGGACATGTCTTGAGAGCTCCGCCGCACAAGAGTGTTTGCCGCCATTTTTTGCCAGCATGTACTCGGTAGATTCTCACATTTCCATTGCGCCCGAGACTGTTGACCTAGATGTGTTGGCCTTGTGCCAAGGTGTCCCCAGGAGCCGGGTCAGACTGAATGACTCATTGCACCTTGCAGAGGACGGGGCATGTGGCCATGCGCAAAGTGGTTTTCAATCATCCTACAAGCCTTCGCGTCCCAACATTTGGTGGCAGGCTTCCGTGTTGCCGGGTGCGTGTCCCGACGGCATTCTGCAGCTCTCCGGAAAGTACAAGGCCATCAATGGTATGTAGAAGTGCATGTGGTCATTTCTCAAGTCTTTTTCGGGCGCTTGCTTCTGACAGGTGACCGAAGCGACCACCATCCCGGGCCCATGCCAGGTGACGGGGCTTGGTGCGGAGCCTATACCAGGGCGCTTGAGTGACAAGCATATGAAAGACATTTACAGTTTAGACGGTGGAGGGACTGGGGGATGCTTGGGCTGCATGCGTGGAAGGAAGGTCAATAAAGAGGTTTCGAGTTGCGAGCTTCCGAGGTGAGTTGTACTTGGATGCGCCCATCACCATTCGCGGTGACAGCAGCTTCCTGGGCCAAGTAAGTGTCAAAGCAACCCGGCAAACGGAACGACTTTACCATGCAACAATGGACGGCCCATGCCTTACCATCACTGGCAGCTTCATTCTGCACCCTGGCGCACGCTTGCACTTCGAGAGCTGCCGGAATGGGCAAAGCACGTCGGAGGGCTCTCTCGGCGGTGGCTTGCGAGTGGATGCTGACATGGACCTCCGTGGAGGGCACCTGCGTTTCGAGAACTGCAGGGCCGACGGCGACGAAATCATCACTGGGGCGGGAGGCGCCATTTACGTTGGAGGCGCGAGGGCCCTAAAGGCAGCCCCAAAAGCCCGACTCCTGACCTGCGGAGGCCATTTCCGAAACAAGAATTCCACCATCGAGGCTTGCAACTGCAGCGGCACGACAGGAGGTGCACCAAAAGATCGTTGGCCCATGGTTGCCAAAAAGTTACCAGCTCGAAACACGATCGAGTGCTTCAATGCCCCGTTCGCTAGATTCGGAACATTCTAGTCAGGGAACGTCTTGGTTAGTAACATTTCTGGCGAGGCCCTAGAACCTTGCAGCGCCAGGAATCAGGGACAGCTTAGTATTTGGGGTGTAGGGTCGGTTGACCATATCTTCGGCCAGGCACCATCCGAGCAACAAAGATGGAGATATCAGGCGGGAGCTAACGAGAACCAATGATGCTACTTGGAGGTTCATGGGTAGTTATAAGTAGGGTAACTTTTGTTAGTCCATACTACGGGACTTAGAACTCCTTATAACTACCCATGAACCCTCAAGTAGCCACCGCTAGTATCGACTCTGGATGGCAGGATGCCCAACCCTAAGAAGCCCAAAATCCTAAACATCTAATGCCCAATCCTCAAACTACTAATTGTCAGTTGTCTACGTGGTAGGTTCCGTGATCACTCTAAACCCTACCTTAACCCTAAATAACCTACTTTTTTATGGACTCATATAAGGAAATCATAATAAGGAACCCTAAAAATGTAGGTTCCTTAGGGTCCAGGTGTCCCCAAATCAAGCGACATCTGCGTTCGAAAGCTCCCCAGGTGGTCTGATTTCCATCAACAGCTCCTTGTCCATTCTTGGTGGAGGCCGGTCGTCCTAACTTCGGAGTCCTGATGCAAAAAATGCGTTTAAAAAAGGCTGTTGGGGCCGGGGCTTTAGAGTTTTAGTGAATTTGCGGCTTTTGATGTAGAGTTTTGCTTTGCGTGGCTAAAGTTCGTCGAGGTGCCGGATCATGCTGAGGGCGACCCTGCTTCCTGAACCCCTTCAATTTTCAACAGTGGGGAGGCTTAAACCCTAAAACATCCCCTAAACCCTAAACCCTAAACCCTAAACATCCCTAAACCCTCAACCCTAAACTTCCTGAAGCCCTAAACCCTAAACTTCCCTAAACCCTACAGGCGCCATCACTGCCAAAGAGCAGCTGGTCATGCTGGGTGGCCGTGTCGCCATCACCGGTTCCGAGTCGTCCGGGACCGCAGGCGCAATGGATCGGGAGCTGCGGAGCACGGGTGGTTCTTACTATAAGGGGTCTTAATAATTACCAGCACTATTTTGGGGGTTGCTTGTTAGAATGAGAGTATAATGGGCTCCACAACCTTCTTCTAATTTTACTTATTAAGGCCCCTATGTTAGAGTGGCGTGGAGAGTACCGGGGCAAGGGCCGGCACTGCAGGTGTCCTACATGCTGTTTTGCCTCAGCCTTGAACCCGAAGCCTAAGACGGACGACTGCAGGTGCGATCTTTACAGAGAATCTGAAGATGTCGGATGGGAGCATCACCATCCAAAACGCCACAGCAAGTAATGGCGGAGGCAGCGCTGGCAGGGGTTCGACATTATTAAATGCAAGAGTACTCACATTTCTGGGGTTTCCTTTGGTTGCTATACTTAAAGCTTGTGGAAACCCTAGCTTATCCCTGTTCATTACCCCAAATGCCGAAATGATCCGAGATGCCCGGTTAAATGCCCCCATACTCTAGAAATCTCCAGAACCCCAAACGCTTTGTGTGGAGAGTTTGATGCCCAGCCTGCTTCACACTACGACTTTTTGATACTTTTTGTATCTTTCTGTCGAGTGCCCTGCAGCTTTGAACAACACAAACATCATCCCCGTATCCGACCACCTTGGGCCTGCCACCTTTTCGAACATCCATTTGTTTGGAGGCATTGGATCTGAAGCCGTTTTGACAGAAAAGCACATCAGACTCAGGAAAAAGATTGCTCGCACGCACATCGGCCCCCGACGTCGATCCTGCCGATCGCCGCCGCTTTGACTTTGTAGCGTATGGAGCTACCCCGCTCGGGAGGCCTCGTGCCGCTGACACGGGATTGGCGGCCTCAGCCTTCTGCCGCATCGCGTGACGGTGCCGTGATTGCTGTAAGCGCACAGCGTGCCCCGAGCTGCTGCGATCGGGGCTCCCAGCGCCTCTGCGTCCTTGCGCAGGCGTTGAAGCACTGAATCGCTCCGCCTCGTCGCGCAGCTCGTACGGCTTCGAGCCCAGCGAGCTCCTGCCGCCCTGGACAGCGTCGCTAGCCAGGGCTGGCTGCGCTGCTGGTGGTGCCTGCTAAGCGTTGCTTTGCAAAGCACTCTTGCGACGTACTGCACGACGCAGTCCCCCCCACCCCGAGCCACCTGGGTCCGTAGTTTGCAGTTGCGCGGGGGCCCGGACTCTTTTGCGCAGTCGTAAAAGATGCGTCGTACAAAAAGGACGCCAGAAGGATCGAGGTCGTGTGCAATGGCCTGCCCCTCTGGCACGGAGCTCAGCTCGCCGTCGATGCGACACTTGTCTCCCCGCTCACGCGCGAGGGCCAGCCGCAGCCCGCTGCCGATGCGCAACCGGGCGTTGCTTTGGCCCGCGCGGCGCAGCGCAAGCGCCGGCACACCTATCCGGAGTTGCTTCGTGCTCGCCGCTGCCGCCTTGTCGTTTCCGGCATTGAAACTGGAGGGCGCTGGAGTGAGGAAGCCGTGACCTTCCTCCGACTTCTCGCGCAGGCCCACATTGCCAGCGCACCTGTCGCCGTGCGCCGCGCTGCTCAAGCCCATGGGTGTACCGTTGGAGTGGCATCCTCTCCGTTGCAGCGCAGCGAGCCTTCGCGGCTTCGCTGCTCGAGCTTCCTGCAGCCACAGAGCTCGGTGCTGCTGGTGACCCGCCCGCTTTGCACGAGCTCCTGGCTGACGCGCGCTGGTTGCAGGCACCCGCCAACAGCCGCCTCCCAGCCCGCCCCGCTTAACCCGTAGTCTGCAGCAAGCACTGGGGCCGGACCAAGTGCGTGCTGTTGTAAAAAGGTGAAGAAAAAAATCGTGCATGCGTTTCGGCAGAAGCATTCAAGCATATTCAAGCATTGGTCACTGCAATTGTCGAAACAAAGGATCCTAGTCAGGGTGAGAATTGTAGATTGATTTATTTGTTGGCGGTCCCCTAAAATCAGAATCTGGCATACGCAGTTTGGATTCCGAACCACGTTACGTAGCTGCAGCGCTAGCTCACGAGGTCGCCCGTGAACACGGAACAACTTCCCGCGCTTCCGGCGGAGGCCCCGTTGCCACTGTCGGCGGTGGCTATCTCAGCGCTCCAGCTCAGTCCGCTGTGCTTACTTAAAGCTTATAGTGGGGGAGTGGCACCAGCTGCCGCTCGGCGGCCCCGCAAGCCCGAAACGCCGCCCGAGCTTGACGCCGAGGTTTTAGCGGAGCGGACACTCGAATGCGCCTGCTCTACAATCCGCCGCGGCGATCTTTCCCGCTCCAGTAACGGCGGTGGAGCTTATGGCACAGCCGCACCGACCGATCCGAGGAACGCGGCACGGGGCTGAGCAACCCGTCGCCTGTTTCCACGCGCAGTGGCCGCCGCGCTGCAGGAGGCTCGCCCGAGGCGGGGCAGCTGGCCTTTCAGGAGCTCACGCGTTGGACCAAGCCAAAACGCCCGCACCAGTTCGCACTTCAGGCCCGCGCAGGCACGGACTCCGTAGCTGCTTGCGGCGCTGTCCCTCTGCCCTGATGCCGTACACTTGTGTCGCTCGATGGCGCCGTGCGTACAACTCTATGTCCCACGGGGCCTTCCTGACCAAGCTGCGTGAGGTTGCACTGCGGCTGCTCCCTTCGTTAGTTTGATTACGGTCAACCGTCGAGCTATTGCTGGTGGGATGCTGATGGCGCCTGCCGGGATGTGCCGCAGGGCGACGGTTGCGAACAATGCCCGGATGCGCCGCCCGTGCTCAGCGCTTGTGTGCTCGATTTCGCACGCATCGCACGCAAATGCTTGCCAGCGCTCGAAAGCCGCGATTCTGCGGTCGCAGGCCAGGCCACAGGCGGGCGCTTGAACAGAGCCGGCCACAACGCTACCACATGCCGCGATGCAAATTGCATTGCGACGCCGTTTGCAGCAGCCGCCGCCTCTGCGAGGGAGTACTTGCGGCCCGAACCCTAGGTGCGGCGCAGCTGTCGATGCTTTAGGCGACCACTTGCCTGCCCTCGCACGAGCCTGTTGGATTTGTTGGCCAGGTCAGCCAAGCTCTTCGAACGAGCATGGATCCGTGTCGCGAAAGAGGCTGGGGGCGGAAGGGCGGGCCGTGCCACAGCAATGGCTCGCCCACACCACGGCGCCTGGCGTGGGGGCGTAAGACCGGCGCCGGCTCGACCTCGTCGTGTACGGCGCGACACGCAGTGGCGGAGCTTTGTGTTGCGACGCAACAATTGTGTCTCAATTGATGCGAACGGGACACCCGCAAGCTGCAGCGCCTTAAGACTTCTTGTGCCAGCTGCAGCCGTAGTGAGCACCCGTCCTTTGCTGCAGTACCTGTATAGTTCCAAAATTAGGTGCCTGACGTGTACACTCCACGTTTGTGACTCTCTGTAGGTGGGTTGTTCTCTGAGCAGCCGCACTGAGGGTCGCCAAGCGCCGGAAGTTCACTACCTGCCCAAAGCTTTCCCGCGGCGGGCCGCAACAGCTCCTCGTGTTGGGCTCGGAGGTGGGCGGACGCTGGAACGAACAGGCGCGCACTTTCCTGCGAAACTTGGTCCGAAAGCTTACCGGGCCCCGCCCGCACTCCGCGCAGGCGCTGGTCATGTTATCAGCGGCGGTGCAGCAGGCCGTCGCGAGCACGGCATTGGGCGGCCCGTGGGTGCACCCATTGCAACCTGAAACCTGCGACGGCCCGCCGCAGGACACCCTGCTCCACCACGTGGTCCTGCCGGCCAGAGCCGTGTGCCGTTCCGGCTCTGACGTGGGACTGTCGTGTAGTCCATAGGCCGTTAGTAAGCTGCGACTGTGGCTAGCGCCTTTTTCGTCGGGCAGCTCGAAAAAAAGATTCCGTTTTCAAGAAAGTCACCGTTGAGTCATTATTGGTCGCTCGACGATTGCTGGAGCAGACATTGGTACACAGGGACGATCAGCTGGTTTTCTTACCCTTGGATTGGCTAGAAGCGTGTGATAGCGTGGGCCCTTACCGGCTATCCAATGCACTATTCCGATTTGGTGTACCGCAAAAACTTCGAGAGGTGATCCGGTGGGATTTACAGCGACAGACAGCGTACGCAGACAACATTCTGGGATTTCTCAAGAATGTCCGTTATCCCCACTATTGTTTCCAATGATGATGACCCTTCTACTGTTCGACGCTTCCCCCGACCAGCGTTTGCGCATGCCGCGTTCGGAAACGGACCTGCCAGTCGATGATGCAGATGACACCATGTTCGTTGCTTTCCCATCGTCCCGGGCTGAAGCTTACATGTGCATTGCTCGAGCTGGCCGTGATTATGGGACAAACCCTTTCGCTGTGTCTTCAGCGTTTTGCAGCTTGACGGCAACTCTGGGTAGTCTGCTTGATAATGCTGGGGACATCCGACCAGAGCTCAATCGCCGACTGGGCTCGGCCAGAGCTGATTTTCCAAGCTTTCAACCGAGTTTGGAAGCATGCTCGCATTACTGCTCGTTGCAAAGTTCGCTTTTTCGATGCGTGCATTGGTTCCCAGTTGCTGTACTGCCTGCACACAGCCTGGCTGAACAAAGCATTCCTTCGAAAGCTGGATGGCTTGTCAAGCCCGATGTTTGCGCAAAATCCTTGGACTCAGCCGCGTGTCCAACGTGGAGGTTTTGAAACAGGCTGCGGCCAAGGATTGCTGCGCTTCCTCCTTTGGACGTCATGCGGTTTTGTGTTTTCTTCTTGTGTTTTTTGGAAGGTTCGTATGTTCGTATCAGCTATGCGAAGCAGAAATGCAGCGCCCAAAACAAGTATGGACCTCCCAGGCATAGCAGCTATCAAAACTCGCGACGCGTACAAAGGGACGTCGATTCCCGCAAGAAAAAGCAGCGTGTATGCGTATTGGACATTCGGTGCCGACATCTATTCTTAAATGCGAAGAAGAGCTCCTGAAGACCCAGCATCCGCGACACATCCTGACAATTGAACTGTAGCGGCTTGGAAAGTACAATCAGCATCCACACTGGGGTTTTAGCATCTAATCATGCTTCTCAACCCACCGTGCGCAGAGCACGCGGCATTTCCAGTGCAAGCCGCAAACACTCCAAAAACGCGTGTGCCCTTGCGGAATGGCTATAATTGTACTGTTGTTGGGCTGACATCACCCCGCCTGGGGTGACTTCACTCCTATAGGCCGTGTGCCGCAGGGCTTGGGGCGACTTTACGCCAGCTGGGGCGACGTAAACCGAGCGCTTGTAGCAGCTAGCTGTACAAGTGGCAGGAGATTCGGAAGGGTTGAGTCGTTCAAGGGGAGGCAGTCCTCCGCACGCCCGCCAGAACTTCGCGCAGTTCGGCACTACGCAAACCTCACCCGCGGCCGCAAGTTCAAGCGGTGCCGTTTGCGTCGGGCTGTGTCCTGCACGGCAGCTGCAGGGCCGGTGTCCGCGCTGTTCATGTCAGCAACTCGAACGTTCCACACTACCCGCGCCTCGGCCTCGCGACGCGCGAGGAAGGGGGGGAGCAGCAGGAGGCGGAGGTGTGCCGATGGCACGACGACTGGCGAGGACATGGGGGACGCCGCGAAGACACGGGCCGCATGAGGTCCTGCTTGCGAGAGCAACCGCGCAGGAGACGCGGGATCCAAGTGAGAAAGGTGCGTCTCGAAGGCTTTCATCACAAGCGGCAGCGGCAGCACGTTGCCACCCATGCAAAGTTCCTTCCGCGGCCTGAGCTTGCTATGGGGCCAGTGCAGCAGAGGTCTCCCTGCAGAGTGGAATGGGGAAGCCTGTACGTCGCACCCTGGTGGTGGCTGAGCATGCCGCAACCAGGAGCGAGGCAGGTGTGCTGCCCAACCGGCTGTGGCCAGGGGAGGCAATGTCTCCGTGGAGCAGCGTGCTGAGGCAGGCCTCAACGAGCATACTCAGCAGTGCAGTCTGGAGGAAGCATGCGGGGAAGGTAGTTTGTGCGAATGGAAGCGCAAAACAGCAGGAGTAGCCAGGCCGATTTTTGCACGGAGGCCGACATCGCAGCCCAGTAGCGCCGTGCCCAGGCCAAGGCGGCTGCTGCGCGCACCACTGGCGGCGCGCGCATTTCGCGGACGTGTACGAGGTCACGCGCTCCAACGTTCCAGCACCCCCCGACGGATCCAAGTGCAAAGAGCCGTTGCAGGCCTTACTTTGACCCGGTGGATCCTCAATTCTTCGACAGTCTGGATCTGCAGCTCGTCTGCAGCACTGAATCAGTTGCCAGCTTCCTTTTCATGAGGCCCGGAGCAGTTGGTTAGCAGTTGTATCAAGACCGTTCCCGCGACTAGATTCGCATGTTGCTTCCAATGATGCCATAGTTGTGTGAGTTGTGTGGTGAACCCAGACGGCTGCCGAAGAACTTTGGGGAAGAGTCTCGAATATGCAGTGCGCGCTGGATCTGTTTCATTGTTCTGTGCTTTGTTTGTTCCAAAAACTTCGAATTTTCTCGCTGTTTTTATGGAGGCTGAGTCTGGCGGCGGTAGGGCGTCTCTTGACTTGGAGGCCGCCAACAGTCAACTGTGGGTATGCAGTCCGCTTATGCGCCGCAGGGCAACGTCAGTGGCCACCGAACGGCATCGCACCCGTAGATCACGAGATCCAGGCGGCGGCGATCGTCAACAGGGACGCCCAGTGCAGCGGCGCGAGCCATTGCTCCTCAGGCCGACGCTGGGCTACGGCTACGCGCGCCCATGTTCGTTCAAGGATGCGCGGCAGCTCTATGGGGGTGCCAGCTTGGCTGCCAATTGATATTCGGCTACGTTTCCATAGCTGCGGCGCTCTTCCCCACTGCACCCACTAGCCGCTAGCCCGCCTCTTGCTCGCGCAACTCCGGCACGCGGCAGTCTGACAGTGCGAAAGCCCATCTGTGGACCGCGTGTTTGACCTCCCGGCAAAGGAAGGGCTGCCGCTTGCCATGTAAAACAGCATTATTCTTCTGTAAATTTAGTACCAAAGTACCACAGCAGAGTTAAAACCGACATTCTTATTCAAGCTGCCGAAGTTTGAAATGAAAGGCTAGGTAAGGATTTGGAACCGAAAATTCCAAGCAAACCATGGTGTTGAATGGCTTGGTGACATGAGCTCATGGGCATTGTGGCGAAACCATTTAGCCGATGTAAGCTGAGGCCATCAACATGCGGGAGATGTTTTCAGGCTTGGAAACCAAGCGCTGTTGCGAAGAAGAAACGGAGGCATCTTGCTCGTCGTGTTGCCGGCACCTCAGACATTGAATTTCACGTCGGCGCAAATGCAAACTCCTCTACCGGCTGTTGGCAAGTTGCAAGCATGTATGACTGGCATTCCTAGTTCCTTCCTGCTTCATGAAAACAGCGGAGTAATTGCCCCGGTGACTGGGCGCTTCTCGCACGCCCGGCAGTTGTGTGGTGAGGTGAAAAGCATTTCATATTGCGCGGCCAGAAATGCTTCTCAGATGCACGACGATGCACGGTCGGAGGTGTGATGTAGATGTTCCACGACCAGTTTCATATCCTGTCGTTGATGAGTGGGTGAGGTGTAGATGTCTGCAGCACCATGTGCTCTTTCGGATGGTCTGGCAACCAAAAAGTTCCGCAATGTCCCGAGAAGCTGGGAGCCTCGTCTGCAATGCCAAAGCCAGGAACAAGTTGTGGGTTGTTGGCTTCTCTCGGGGTCTCTGCAGGAACGACACTGGCTTCTAGTTGTGAGGCGGCTTTTTCATAACACACCTCAGTGAGTGGTTCAGGTGCAGAAGAAGGCGGTGCTGAAGAATGGTATGCGGAAGATCCAATGAAAGACTGGGTACGTGTGTTTCTGATGAGTTTGCTCTGGCTGCATCTCGATGCCGTTGTTCTGTGAAAGCAGGACCGACCTCGGCCAGCAGTACCAGCTGCTTGCCAAGTAAATGTTTTTGGCTATGTTTTTGTGTTTTCAGTCGCGTCACTTACACTGCATGCGATACTGGCACAAGATCCTGCGGACAGGCTTCATGAGGCCGTTAGTATAGGCACGGCCTATGTAGAGTGAAAGACAATCCGACTTGCAGTCAAGGACACAAAAGCCGATAACAAGAAGAAGATGGACAAAGCAATTTCCTTGGGGTTCTGATCTTTGTGCTTTCACCCCAAGAGCGGCGATTGGCAAAAGTTGTAAATGAGGCGAAGAATCAGCTCTGCACATGGATGGATCATGTAAAGATGGGAAGACTCTTCCAACGTTGCAGATGGGAGCAATGAAGTTAAGGTGGATTTTCATATTGGAGATGTTGGAGTCTCTTGGTGCAGTGTGGCTTTGTGTGGTTGGGCCGTGGACGCTTACAAGATTTGCGTGCAACGTGAGGGTATGTATGTATATATATATACATGTGTATATATATATATATACACACATAAACAGATAGATAGTTCATGGAAAGTCAGTTCGTCGGCAGCCGAAAGGGCGGCAAAAAGCCATGGCCTGGACATCCCCTGAGCAGCATGAACAGGAGCCGGGAGACATCATGATTGTGCACAAATCCGAGCTTGGCCTCTGCTTCCCGTCTTTTATTCGCTATAACCATGAGTTGGGGAAGATGTTCCAACCACGAACAGGAGCTCCGGAATCCACCGTTGCGGTGCGTCTCTTGGAGATTGCAAGCTGGGAACAGGGCAGGTGACCCTTGTTGTTGCAAGCCTTCACGCACACACTAGGCTGCATATGCTGGCACGGTCGGTCGTGTCAATCTGTGCCCTCAGAGATTTCTTGCATATGTCGTAGTGCGTATGTCACTGCCTGTACCGACAGCCGAGAGCTTGGGGGTCTGCTGACATGCACGAGACCCGTGTTATCACCCCCTGACAGATATGCAGCTATGCACTAGGCCGGGCAAAGCTGAACCCAAGTCTATATTGGCCAAATGGCAGCATGCTGGCAGTTTCGAATCGAGCTTGGGTCCGATTTTTTGGCAGCACAAAAAGCCTCTCAATAGTTTGCTTTTTCGAGCCGGAGGCATTCCGGAGAAGTCGAAACAACTTCAAGTGCATCTAGCTTAGCTTTCCACATTTTCCTCTTCGCCATGTCGTGGTATCCACCACAGGCAGCGCCGGGTGCGAAGGCATTGAGTTGGGCAATGCTCCGGTTGAACATTGAGCACTCCAAGACACGACCAGTATGCCACGAGGTGTTGATGCGGAACTTTCCAAAGAGCTGGGTAGCAGAAGGTGCCATAGCAGGACCCGGCCTTGCACAGCCACGCGATTGTTACGTATTCCACGTAATTAGGTTTGCAGTTTGGTGGACGTCAGCATGATCTGTTGGGAACGAACTCAAAGGACTGCCGGCCCGAGTCCACAAGCTCCTGTCACGCTTTGGATCCCTTCAAGGGGAGCCCGAGATTTTCGATGGCGGATTCGACGTGTCTGCTGTGACAGCCATTGCTTGCTTCGAGACCATCGAAGCAGCTCAGGTCGGGGTTCCAAACGCCTGTCTACAGCCTGAGAGTGCTAGTGATGACGACTTGCTGGTTAGAGCAGGCCGCTGTGCAGACGCTTTCTGGAGCCGACATGCGCACCAATACCGAGAAGAAGGTGTGGTCTCAGATCTGCTCGCCACGTTCATTCGCCGGAAGGCTGCACTATGTCTCTGTGTGCTTTGAGAGGCTGCTGGCAACAAGCCGCCGCTGGACTCTGAGCGGTTTTGGGCCCAGCTCAAAGCGGCCCCTTCGTCGGCTGCGCCTTCAGGGCTTCCACAGGCAGGTTTTGAACCAGCGCATCGTAGCTCAGCTTGGGCGCCCCTACGAGGTGCCAAGGAGCGCTTCCTCGGCACTGACAGCTCAAACACCGGAATTGAAAGCAGATGCAAAGAGGGAAGCAAAAGGAGAAGCCGGAAGGGCCAAACCCTCGGTGCCGCGGTTGCAGTGACCGAAGCTCAAAGGCTTTGTTGCAGGTATTTCTGCATTTTTAGTCAGGTGCCCTTACCTCATGGAGAAACAGAGGAGCTTCTGAAGTGGACGGCTCAGCAGTTACTTTAGCACTATGCCACTATGCCTTGTCAGGAGTCTTACATCCTCGTCCGCGGCTTTCCCCCAAGCTGGAAAGAGCCGCAGGTGTCTTGGTTGGCATGGGCCGCTCCTGCAGCGCTGATCGTCCAGTCTTGACAAGCAGGTAACTCTTGTTTTTTCCCATTAGGTCAAGTACCTGTTCGTGGTATTTGGTGGCACATCCTCGGTGATCTTCGTTTCGGATCCTGAGTTTGGACGAGCTGCACAAGTAATGCTGAAGGATGCCGCGGCACTGGAAAGAGCGGCAAGCTCACTCAATGAGACTGATGTCGGAACCTTGCGCTGTGTTACGGTGTTGATCAGGCCGAGTTTAACATGCTTCCAGGTGTGTGTGTGTGTGTGTAACAACCAGGAAACAAGTCAATCAGTCCGCATTGGGATCGGTGCTTTGTTGTTTGCCTGTTCATTTTGCACCCGCCAAGGAGATGGTGGCGAACTTAGATGGGAAGCAGGGTCAGATGTTGACAGGTCTGAAGAGCTTGTGAGAATAGGGTCGTTGCTGCGTTGTGCTGCGTTGTGCTGCATTCCGACATGATGGAATGGATTCTCAGGGGTCCACTTCTTACCAAGCTCGCTTGCAAACGGGCAAGTACGTCTCGTAAGCAGTCTCGGCTGAGGTGACATGATCGAGGAGTGCCACATCTTGTGTTCGCACGGGGCCTACCCGGCGAGTGGTTCCATGAAAGTAAGCCGAACCTTGGGTTTCTGCTTGTACGACACGGAGGCACATCTTGGGAAGACATGAGCAGCAGCGCCTTGATGAACAGGCTGCCGGCAAATGTCTTCCGAACACCGGGTTCCTGGCCGCGCAATGAAATTGCTGTCTGAGCCAAGGTTGTGACACACACACACACACACAGAGACACACACACACACACAGACACACACACAGACACACACACACACAGACACACACACACACACACAGACACACAGACACACAGACACACAGAGACGCAGAGACGCAGAGACACAGAGACAGAGAGACAGAGAGACAGAGAGACAGAGAGACAGAGAGACAGAGAGACAGAGAGACAGAGAGACAGAGAGACAGAGAGACAGAGAGACAGAGAGACAGAGAGACAGAGAGACAGAGAGACAGAGAGACAGAGAGACAGAGAGACAGAGACACAGAGACACAGAGAGACAGAGAGACAGAGAGACAGAGAGACAGAGAGACAGAGAGACACAGAGACACAGAGACACAGAGACACAGAGACACAGAGACACACGGAGAAGTGGCGATATCCAGTTTATCCAATAGCTTTCGCCTCTTATTGCCAATCCGTTAAATGCTTCAATGCATCACGCTCTGCAGATTCCAGGTTCTCGGCTTAGCCTGGTGCCATAGGTGGAAAACTGCAGGTACGTCTGGCTGATCAGGCCAGATATCACCATGCACTGACAGTGTCTTCGTTGGGCAGTGACTGTCANTTAGCCTGGTGCCATAGGTGGAAAACTGCAGGTACGTCTGGCTGATCAGGCCAGATATCACCATGCACTGACAGTGTCTTCGTTGGGCAGTGACTGTCAGGCATGCACTGCCCCCCTGCTCTCAAAACAGGTTGAAATCGGCGCATCCTCTGCTCTCGAAACAGGTTGAAATCAGCAAGTCATCTCCAGAAGCCTTAGCTTAGGATCAGGGTGTACACACACACAACCCTCTGTCGAGGGGAAATTTGATTCCCGAATGATGTCTTGACATGTCTGACTGCAATCACTGACGATGACCTGATGATTTCTGCAAAGCATGCTGAACAAGCTGAAGCGTGTTTGGGAAGCGTCGCCTGGGGCCAGGTGTTTCCTGAACGATGCGATNCACTGACGATGACCTGATGATTTCTGCAAAGCATGCTGAACAAGCTGAAGCGTGTTTGGGAAGCGTCGCCTGGGGCCAGGTGTTTCCTGAACGATGCGATCTCCATGCTTCTGCAAAAAATACAACATGAGTTGTGCTCTGTTGGGCACATAGAAATCATCATTTAGCACTCTGGTGGCTTCCATGCGTCGTCGGAATTGCTGCTTGACGCACGGTACGATCTTGACTCGAACCCCGTTCGAATCTTCATCCATCATCCTGAGTTTTCGCTTCTTCGATGATTTCTCGTGTCTGTTCCTGTCATGTCGCAGTCTGTGAAGCTGGTCCTGCAGGTTGTGATGTGCTGGACTCATGATCGCAGTTGCTTAATAGCTCCGCGGAATCTGGATCTGGATCATAGTCTTTCTCTGAGTTTCCTGGCACCTGTAAATCCCCAGAGTTGCAAACATAATCGGAGCTGCAGATATCTGCCGAGCCTGCATATGCGCTGGTCAAGTCTTCGCTGGCTGAACTGGACATGTTAGGATCGCTAGCGTTTCTCGAGCACAATGATTTCCCTGCAGGCACTGCAGCAGAGAGAGAGAGAGAGAGTGAGAGTGAGAGTGAGAGTGAGAGTGAGAGAGAGAGAGAGAGAGAACATGAAGCAAGCACAAACAAAGTCCTTTTGTGTGTCCTGCAGTTGTTTCTCGATTTTTCGCTTCTACAGGTAGTCGTAGGCGTTCTCGTCGTGAAGGAAACATTTGTATGGTCCGTACCACTCATGCCGTTGTTCCTGAGAGATCGTATGGCTGTGGTAGCAGCACCTGTGTTTGCACCACTGGCATTGGTGACGGCATCGAATGGGTCCTTCTGCAAATCGTAACCTTCGATTGAGGATATCCCAGATCTGCCACAGTAGTTCTAGAAGCTGGGAGACGGATGCCTGATGAATGTTCCTTTGGGTATCTGACATTGCTTGATTATCCATTGCGGCCCTAAGAATCAGGCTGGATGTGAAGCAAACTCTCTACAAACTCGAGCACTGTAACCTTGGCGAGGAGGTTGATTCTGATGTCGCGAGGAAGACGTCAGCTGCAAATGCGTTCATGTCTGAGAGAGAGAGAAGCGCAAACTGCAAAACAAGACCCAGTGCAGAGAGAGAGAGAGAGAGAGAAAGTAACCCTAAACCCTAAACCCTTAGACTTGTTCCTGGTTTGTGTCGTGTTTGCAAACAGGGCACCTGCCTCTCCGCGAATCCTTCTCTTGTAAAGCCAAGCCCATCCTTTCAAAATGACGGGATGGGGCCGCTCGACAGAGCGGGGGATGGGGTCTGCCCATCCTCCTAGCCCCAGAGCAAAGCAAAGCGAAGAGAGAAAGTATTTTAGGCTCGAACACGCGACGCAAGCTGCAACGGCTAAAACCTCGACGACGGTAGATTTCAATTAAGTCCTCCACCTGATGTCGAACCAAGCAAATTGGTCGGGTGTGTCTTTTTTGATGCTGAAGGCTCTGGCACTGAAACCTGAAAGGGCAGCTGATTTGGAACCTGCAGACCGTAGTGATCGAAGAGTCGTCTCATTGGCAGGCTGCTGCATCGTGATGGTCCCTTGTTGTGTCGAGGTAATGGATCCTACAAGTTCTTCCCCCGGCACCTGTTCAAGCTCGATGGGCAGACCATAGAAGTCCAATCGAAAGAGCAGATTTGTCCATTCCGTCTGCAGCTCGGCACGACGCAAGAAAAAGCATCGGTTATCCGCATACCTGACACTGCGAAGCAGACCGGCATCTGCAAGATGCGTGCGTAAGCTGCGAATCATCAGAAATTCCTGTTCTGCTGCGACCAATGCACAAAGGACAGGTGCCAGTGGGGATCCCATGCATGCTCCTTGAATCTGACAGTAGGTGTCAAGCCCTACTTTGAAATATGCAGGCTGCAGCAAAAACTCTGTCAGTTCCATGACGTGTTGAATTCGTAGCACCTTGGTGTTGGATCCTCGAAATCTGCGTTGTCCTTTGAAGATTCTCAGTCCTCTGGTACCTGTTTTGTGATCCACCTGAAAGGTCAAGTCTTCGATTGGTTGACCAAAATGCTCCTGCAACCTGTACGTCACTGCAAGGCTGAGCAAATGCGAGAATGTGGAACAGAATTGAAGAAGCCAGTCCATGTCTTGAGGGAGGTCATGCTGGTTGGTGGATCTTGACCACTTGATGACGTTGAAGGGCTCCTCTAGCATCTGCTGGTAGCTCTTCTTGGCGCCTCGCTGGAGACGACGTCGCTTTTGTCGACGATCCTGGCCAGGCTGCAGAGGTTGCGGGATTGGTACTCCTCCTTGTGGTCCCTGATTGGATGATGACGGTGCCGCTACTGGGCTGCCGTCTTGGATAGGCAACTCCTTCTTCTTGGGTGTCACCTGTAAGCCTGCGCTTCGAAGGCGTTGTTTGTATTTAGCTGCCTCTTCTTCGAGTTCTTGCATTCGCCGGGTGGCCTGATTGTCGTGCTCATAGTTCTTGATGGCGTAGTTCTTGACCTGGGCCCACGGTTTGGTGCTCTGGAGGAACTCATCAACCAGAGGCGCAACGTATGTGGCTGCTTCTTTGACCTTGTCAGGGGGCTTCATGCTCTTGGACTTGTAGAGGGCGTCGATGGTGGCGTCGACGTCGATGTTGTCCTCGCGGAGCTTCTTGAGCACCTCGTCTTCTTGTGTGGCTGCACGTGCTGTCTCGTATGACCCTCCAAGGTGTTTCTTCAATGATCCCCACGCCTTACCGTTGACGACGATGCCCGCCAAGTTCTTCGCGCTGCGGGCTGCGTTGAAGATGACTCTGCTGATGTTGTACTCATCAATTTCAGAGCCGCTGACTTCGTGTCCCAAGGCCTAAAAGATGTTACACCCGAATTTTTCGACACCGTGGGCATTCATGGGCAGCATGTCTCTGTCCTTGAGCATGTTCGAGAGGGCACTGACGTTGGTGGCGTGGCTCCAAAAGGCAGCGGTGGGTCTCTGGTGATCACGTCCTGGGACTGGGACTGCAAAAAGTAGTACCTGCCCATGCCTCTGTCCCATGCAAGATCATGTTCAAGTAGTACTCGGGCAGAAGCGCCTCCACGTACTGCTTCGTGTTGTCGTGAATAGGGTATTGCTGAACCTCGAAGGAATCCCAATCAACTGCGTAGTACTGGAGGTTCTTGGAGAACGTGGTCTTTGTAGGCATCTTTGGAGTGACGTACAGGTTCTTGGTTGCTGCTTTGTATGGTGCCTTAGAAGACGATGCTGTATGGGTTCCCGTAGCTGCTGGAGATCTGGATGATGCCCGAGGTGTGCGAGATCTGGATGTTGCCCGAGGTGTCCGAGATCTGGATGTTGTCCGAGGCATACGGGATCTGGAGGATGCTTTCCGCTGTCTAGGTCTTGACCTCAACTTCAATGGGGATCTTGATGTAGATGGTCTCGTTGTGGTTCTGGGCTTTTCTTCGCAGGATTTCCGTACAAGTATAGAGGTCGAGAAGGTGCTCTGGTCTGCTCCAGGTCTGGAATTGCGAGGGGGTGCGCTGCTCTGGTAGGGCGAGGTGTAGTGCGAGGTGTGGTGACCCTGTCTGCTGCACCCGCCTGGGCTCCTCGCTGATAATAGGGCCGTGGAGAAAGCGTGCGTCCCTGATGATGCTTGGCAAAAGCGGAGAACGGCTGGGGCCTCATCTTGGGTCTGACTCCACTTGACGTAGCGACGGTGCGGTGCGTATCGTCGTTCGCAGTGTCGGTGGAGTGCACCATGGGGGTGCACCTTTTGCACAGCTTCCAGTTCTCTTTGAGAAAGGATGAGGCTTGGCGACCTCCTCGTAGCTGCTGTTCAGCTGCTGTTGTTGCCACAGCTTCGCGTCTGAACTGGAGGTCTGTTGCGAGATGAACATGCTGCTGCCTGTCCTTGCCCGAGTGCTTGTCCTTGCCCGATTGCAGCAAATGCTGTGATCACGTCTTCTGGCCTTTGGACATTCTTGATCTGAATATTGATCTCCATGTCGGGCGTCCGTGCAGCAGGCCGAGGCTGTATCGCGAAGGCTTACAAAGCAAAAGACTCACAGCAAAGTTTTAATGAAGTGAAAGGCGAGTTGCAAGACATGACTTAACCTACTTCCTAGGAGCGTGTCAACACTACGCATCAGTCAATTTCACGATCTGCGTCTCCGCATGTGTCAGACTGTCTTGTTTTAAAAAGGCTTCCCAGCTCAACTGAATCTTGCCGGTCTGTTGCGTTTGAGCCTGTTGAAACCTAGCCAAGATCCCTTGCGTCCCACTCGGGGCTCTGATGCTCAAGATAATACTGAGTTAATACTGCCTCGAGAGCAGCGGTAATGGCGCCGTGACGGAAGGCCATGCCCATTCACACTCGAACACCCAGGCATTCCTGGTAGGCTGTTCTCATCAGTGATTTCAACTCAGCGGTGAGTTCAGAACTCAGCTGAGACATCAATACAACATGTTGCAAGGAGGCCTTGAATGGGTCTGGATTGCCTTGCTGTCCTTTAATAGTGAAATAAGCTAATAAGCCAAGCATCACCTTGAACCTGAGACCTATCTTGCACTCGAACTCGCATTCGGAAGTACCATATACGGCGATGCTGTCAATATAGACATATAGAAGCAGTACACAGCTTGCACGATTGAATGTGCCACAAACTGCAGGTACGTCGACTTGGCGTCCCAAGTCGATTTCACAGGAAAGCAGAAAGGTCTTCGTTGGTGCCAGCCTTCTGCAATCCCCTGGCACCCCCTGCACTCTCGGAAAAGGACATGTCTACGTTCTGGAAATTGTAAAGTGCCCGTTGTAGTTTGGGTTCCCCACACACAATCTTAAGAACCTCGGCGAGGAATCATGAATGCTGAATATCCAATGTAACTTGTGCGTCAATCTCCTGGGCTACCTTCTGGCTGACGATCGCGCACGATTTTTTCGCTGCTGCGTTGCTGCTTAGTGAGTGTAAAGAGTGCGATCTTAGTCTCCATGAACCAGCAGAGGTGCTCCCGATGCCACTGGTCGTAAGTCTCGTCCTCGTAGGTGTAGGATACATGCCACACACCCACGCAAACACACACACACCCACCCATACCCACACACACACACACCCACCCACCCACACACACCCACACACCCACACACCCACACACCAACACCCACACACCCACACACCCACACACCCACACACCCACACACCC
>BGNK01005009.1:0-40037 GCA_003297005.1 Symbiodinium sp. clade A Y106 | reverse complement strand
CTGAACCAGCAGTTCGGTAGACGAGGTCAGTGGTATCTCATGGCTGCAGATGCCAGCACAGCCTTCCTCCAAGGCAGACAACCGCAGGGAGAGAGGCCTGACAAGCTCTACATGTCAGCGCCGCAGGACCCCATCATCGGGCAGACTGTTGGGTTCGATGCCCCTCTCTTCGAGATAACCGGCAACGTGTACGGGCTACCGAANCTCTACATGTCAGCGCCGCAGGACCCCATCATCGGGCAGACTGTTGGGTTCGATGCCCCTCTCTTCGAGATAACCGGCAACGTGTACGGGCTACCGAATGCCCCACGGCTATGGGCGCAGGAAGTCATCAAGAAGCTGACTGCAGCTGGATTCAGAGCGCACAGCCTGGACCGAATGCTCTTTAGCTTTCGAGCTACTCTGCCTAGTGCTCGTTTACGTCGATGACTTCCTCATGTGCTTTCATGAGACATACAACATCTCGGTGCTGAAGGAGATGTTTAAATGGGGTGAATGGACCGATGTCCGTANGACTTCCTCATGTGCTTTCATGAGACATACAACATCTCGGTGCTGAAGGAGATGTTTAAATGGGGTGAATGGACCGATGTCCGTAATGGCATCAAGTTTAAGGGCAAAGAGCTTGCCCTAGTCCAACAGCCTAATGGTGAGTACTGCGTGAAGGTGACCCAAACAGAGTTCATCAAGAACTCAACAGTCGGGAAACTCACGCGGGAAAGAAGCCAGGGCGCCCCAGCGCTCACGCCGGCAGAGATGACTGAGTTCAGGTCGTGCTCAGGGTGCCTCCAGTGGCTCGCAGGACAGACGAGACCAGACGTCGCTGCAGGAGTCTCCCTCGCCAACAAGGGCACAGAGACCACGACAGAGGATCTGAAGAACCTCTACAAACTCATGTCATACGCAAAGGCGACCGAGGACGTCGGCCTTCTGATTCGGCCAATACCACTGGACAGTGAGACTGTCGTGGTTTCATACGGGGCCAACGCTCGGAACTACAAGTCCCAGGAGGGCATTGCCATTGTCCTCACGACCCGCGAGGCTTTAGAAGCGCTGGACAGGTGCGTGCTGCTAGACTGGAAAACCACGCGCACACCACGAGTGGTCCGCTCTACTATCGCGGGAGAAGCGTATGCGGCCGATGATGCTATAGACCGCGCCTACCACACCANAAGACAGGGCCCAAGCTGTTGCATGTCCACGCAACAGACTGCCGAAGCCTGTTTGACGCGGTAATATCCGCGAATCCGAGCACGGAGGAAAAGCGAGTCCTCATGGCGGTGAGAGCCATCCAAGAGGCTCTGGATCCAAAATGGTTCCGCTGGGTGCCTACAGGGCTGATGGTCGCAGACGTTCTCACGAAGGACAGCGACGCCCTGAGATGGGCCTTCCTCCCGTGGCTGCGAGAGCCAACGTGCCACCTCCGTGAGGTGAGGCAGAAAGACGCCAAANCCTCCCGTGGCTGCGAGAGCCAACGTGCCACCTCCGTGAGGTGAGGCAGAAAGACGCCAAAGTCTGAAACTGCCTGCAGCAGCTCGGACGCTGGTGGAAGCTTTAGCTCCCAACACAAAGGCTTACCCTGGGAGGTTCCCACAAGTGGCCTCAGGACCAAAGAGTGGGAGTGTGAAAGTTGTGCTCCCTAAGCCCCCTTAGGTTTCACCTGTAAACGCCCGCCGTACCTATCNCGCTGCCGCAAACCAGTCACACTTTCAGACGGATGAGTATCGTTATGCTCTCGGAAAGGTATACTATTGTCGTGATTGCCGCAACACTCAGGATCCAGACGAATATGCCCGGGCCACTTTTCGCACCGGAGGAAATGGCTATGCAAATGCATGCATTGGCTGTGCTCACTTCGATGCACTCAAGAATCAAAGCTTCCTTGATGGGACCCGTCAACTTGTCGAGTGGAAAAGGTATAGAATGGCCGCTGCAATGTACGCCTACGACAACTTTCTTCAGTTCATGAATCCATGCGATGACATGGTCGCTTTCCTGAAAGCATGTGCTCCGATCGCCTACACTGACTATGGCAAAGCAATCTCCCACTATGGTGGTCTTCGGATTGCTCCATTGCANCAGTTCATGAATCCATGCGATGACATGGTCGCTTTCCTGAAAGCATGTGCTCCGATCGCCTACACTGACTATGGCAAAGCAATCTCCCACTATGGTGGTCTTCGGATTGCTCCATTGCAAGCTGTCGAGTACGCTGGATGTGGAAGGGCCAAGCAATTGGCACGGGACAGGGCGTATGATGAAAATGGCGACTTATGCTACATCTGCTACTATGACGCCGGCAACTCTGTATATGCGGGATTCATGAAGGCAATATTGACGCCAGAAGAGCGGCGTGAGTTGTATCATGGCGTTACGAACNAAAATGGCGACTTATGCTACATCTGCTACTATGACGCCGGCAACTCTGTATATGCGGGATTCATGAAGGCAATATTGACGCCAGAAGAGCGGCGTGAGTTGTATCATGGCGTTACGAACTCTGGAGAGGAACTCCTCGGTGACACCCTTGAGCTCGCGCTGGGAATCCTAACATTGGCTGTACGGTATCCCAGTCACTTCATCAACTGGAAACGATCGGACGAAGCCAACGCCTGTGTGCGGGGCATCGAAAGATCGGTTTGGCGTTATGCTGCAGCAGAGGCTATTGAACTGCTTACAGCTGATCAGCCGAGGAAACGATCTCCTCCAAGACGCGATGAAACGATTGAAGCGTACATCAGAGGCCTCACACATGGACTCAACATCACATTCGAAGCTGTGGTGGACAGTGACCGTGAGAATCGGTATGGGCAACCAACCGAGGAAGTATCAGCTGCGCCACCAATGCCGGATGAGACAGCGGTCGCTGAGAGCGGTCAACCTGAAGAGGAGATTGAGGACGATGTGGTTAACTTTCTCGAGACTGGCAAAGTCAAACTCGGTGACCGTGAGCATACGTTTTGCGTGGCTTGCGGGAGCTCAAGACATTCGTTGCGGGACTGCAATACCGAGTTCGCACCTGTTCTGGAGAACCTTCATCATATGTGGTGGGCGATTCAACGATATCCCCATCCTCACCATATCATCTTTGATCGAGGAGATGACGGAAGGGTGGTCAATGTTTTTCAACGACCAGCTGATGCCGATGCTTCTATGGATTCGGCTTCTATGGATGTGGAAACTGGCAGCGCAGCATCATCTACCACAAGACGACCTAAGGCCAAGGCAAGACCACGACAGCCCACAGTCCTGACGTACTGAGGTGATGCTCATCAGATATGACAATCCTCGCAACCTCGCTGAGGACGTTGCTCGCAGAAGAGGCAAGTTCCTTGCGTGTGGTGTGGAAATTGCTGAAATGGGACTCGCAAGTCAGGATGCTGTGGGTAAGCTGATCGANTTCCTTGCGTGTGGTGTGGAAATTGCTGAAATGGGACTCGCAAGTCAGGATGCTGTGGGTAAGCTGATCGAGGAGCTGGCGGATATCCGTGACAGACAGCTTCCTCAACGTGGAGACCTACCGAAATTCGCCACAGACGTGGAAACTGGACGCTATGTCAATGAGGGGTATACGTGCATTGCCGACCATGTGAGAGGAGGAATCTTGGACTTGGTGCCTTTGGAAGGCGCGCAATTCATCCACAGAGACTGGGGAGAAGTGAAAACGTGCCGAATGCGTGACCTAACCAAAAATGTCTGGAAGTCCTCATGGTGGGCATTGGGTCGACTCCAGATCGATCTTCGTCATCACATAGGCCGAGTGTCTGGATCAACCACTTTGGATGGGAGAGACAGCGTTACACTCCATGACATCATCAAATGCGATGAAGGCGGTTGGGTCAAGATTGACGATTTGGTCAGGATGGATGTCTTGCGGGCGTCTAACACCAGGCGGATCACCCAATCAGCAGCAAGTTACAGGGATCGCGACCAACGTCTGAAGATCTACAAGGAACGACTGCAGCTGATCATCAATGGCAACATCCTCAGCGCCAAGAAACCTGACGGAAAAGTGCGGCTCCAACTCCTTGGAATCCGGGTTAAGGAACCTCCTGTAGGACCTTACACCCTTGGAGCAGCCGGATCCAACATGATGGTTTCCAGGGCAGACCGAATTGCCGAGATCCAACGAGATCCTCATCTACGACGCAACCAACAGTATCTTGGACAGAGTGATGGATGGGTTCGACCATGGGCTGTGCGAGCTTTGAGCGGACACACTGTTCATTATGAACCTGAGAAGAATCTGATGGAACTTGACCCGCACAAATTCGCAATCTCGCCTTCATTGTCGTTGGTGAATCAGATTGGGGGTGCTTATCATGCGACAAGTTGCAGGAATCTTCTTCCGATCGTGGAACGTGGGATCCTTCCNACAAGGTATGACACCGGACGGCTACACAGCTACTTTGGCGTCTTTCCTCCATGGGATCCAAGGAACATCACCACGAAGCAACGTGTTAGTGGTCGTGGGAACTCCGCAATGCCGTTGGTCGTTCTCCACGTTCCAGCGCTGGATCTTGTAAGGTTACAAGGACGAATAACAGACAGTGGCAACATCATTGTGAATCGCCCCGTGCCCTTCAGCCTTGAGTCGATGGTCAGGGATCCGATCCGGAACCTGAAAACCCCGACGACCTTTCTGATCTCGAAGAGTTTCCTGGAGAGACGAATGACAACTCTGATGATACCCGTCAGGCTGTTTTGCTTTCGGGAGTCACACCAGTTCTGGAGCCAAGGCTTGAGATCGCCAGGGCCGCCATGCAACCTACCGTCTACCTCGACACCCGCGCTGGCAACTGCGTTGATGCCAACCGCATAGCTTTCGCCTATGCTGCCTACTTTGTCTGCCGGACCATCTACAAAATGTGGCCCGGTGCCATCACGTGGATGACCTGCCGTTTGACAAGATGGTCGAACGCTTCAATACCGGGAACCGTTACGATGCAATGGGAACGTGGCCAGGATCTATATCTGAAATTGACCCCGAGACCAACATCAGCAGGGACATCANCGCTTCAATACCGGGAACCGTTACGATGCAATGGGAACGTGGCCAGGATCTATATCTGAAATTGACCCCGAGACCAACATCAGCAGGGACATCACAGACGAAGAAATTCGGAACAGCGATGCTACAGCAGGTGGAGAGATCGAGGACCCAGACAAGCACTGGTTGATCAAGAAGTTTCGCAGAAACCAACTTCTGTCCATGATCATTCGAGGTGCTGACCAACTGGGTTACAGTCGCCAAGCTTTCAACCCTGCAACATACAAGAGTCGTGGACAAACCCCAAAGGAAATGCACTACTGTCTCCTCGGGCTCTTGAACGAGATTATCCCCAAGGTGACGGGGTATACATTGTATTCCTTGATCCGTCCAGCGACGACTCGTCCAGCAGGTTACCTGTATATTGATCCGGTGGGCTGCGTCCTGGTTCAAAGCCTGAAAGAGACGTCTGCTCTTCACCTCGGATTCTTGATTGATCACGACATTCAGTGTCCAGCCAAGTTCGTTNNNAACGCAGAAGTCACGCAAGAGGACCGCGCTCGTTACTCACGCCATGCCCGTTCGGATGCAGCACCTGCTTCATCAAGTCATGGAGACCGCAACCGCAACCCTAGCAATGTCAACAATTGGATGGACAAAGGCAAGGGGAGGGGCAAGTTCAAGGGCAAGAGTGACTATGAGCAGACTCGAGAGCGTGACCGATGGCGTCAATGGGGTCGTGACAATCAGTGGTGAACCCCAAGGATGCGACCTTTGGTCAATCCNGGGAGGGGCAAGTTCAAGGGCAAGAGTGACTATGAGCAGACTCGAGAGCGTGACCGATGGCGTCAATGGGGTCGTGACAATCAGTGGTGAACCCCAAGGATGCGACCTTTGGTCAATCCTCACGGGGCCGCCTACTTCCTTTTCTTTGTGGCATGGACTACCTGCGAGTGACCTTCACTCCTGACCTTCCTCTTCGGTGGATTTGCGTCAAAGCATTTCGGGGGATCGTATTCGAGGTANTTCACTCCTGACCTTCCTCTTCGGTGGATTTGCGTCAAAGCATTTCGGGGGATCGTATTCGAGGTAGCTTACGTGTCACACGCCTTTCTCACAACATTTCTAATTGGGATCGAAGCTCTCGCATAACACAAGGACCAAAGTTGTTGCGGACCTTTTCTTTTCTTTTCTTTCTGATCGCGACTTTCCTAAGTGAGCAGTGCCGAAGGCGCAACTCATGGGGGGTGCGAACGGACCTCGATGCCTCGTCCAATTCGTTGGTATCGCAATCTGAGCTANAAGTGAGCAGTGCCGAAGGCGCAACTCATGGGGGGTGCGAACGGACCTCGATGCCTCGTCCAATTCGTTGGTATCGCAATCTGAGCTATGATGTACAATGTCATGAGCAATCATGTACACAAAGCAAGGGGTCACCTTGTGGACCTTGCTTAAAACAAGGAACAAGGTCTTGCTTCGCGAACCTTGTCTCCTGTAACATATGCTCCGCATACAACGCAACTTTGGCTCAAGCCTATGACGCAAGAGTACATGCCAGCTAGCCGAACTAGCCAGCCTGTGCATGCCCTGAAGAGCAAGAGCTATCCCGAAGAAAAGAGATCTCTTTCCTGCTCATGTTGCGAGAAAAGGAGTCCGAGAGTGCCTGCGTGAGGGAGAGCTTGCGTTGATGATAGGTGCTCGTGCAGTCAGCTTCGCCGCCTCGAGGATCGGATCCACATACACGGCTTTCAGTCTCTTTTGAGTCTCCGCACGGATCTCTGCACCATTGCCCACGTCACTGTNGTTGATGATAGGTGCTCGTGCAGTCAGCTTCGCCGCCTCGAGGATCGGATCCACATACACGGCTTTCAGTCTCTTTTGAGTCTCCGCACGGATCTCTGCACCATTGCCCACGTCACTGTATGGCCATGCGAGGCTGTCCATGACGACTCCCTGCATTGACAAGTGAAAATGCAAAGTAACTGTCGAGGCCTGAATTTCATCCATTCCTCTGATGGTTTCGACCACCGTCGTAAGCACTCCCATCGAGTCGTCGCACGTGTAGGAGTTCATGAAGCACGGGTTGACATGAATGAGTTCCCCCCATCCCTTGTTTCTCAAGGTCTGCCCCAGGGTCATATTACTTCGGGTCACGCGATTGTTGGCACACATGTCGAAATCAGTAGCGAGAATCGTGATTTGTGCNACATGAATGAGTTCCCCCCATCCCTTGTTTCTCAAGGTCTGCCCCAGGGTCATATTACTTCGGGTCACGCGATTGTTGGCACACATGTCGAAATCAGTAGCGAGAATCGTGATTTGTGCTCGAGCTGCCGCCGCATCCGGCTTGCCACCAAGACCCATCTCAGTTTGCACATTCCTGATGGCCCTCAAAGCCTTGTTGCTTCTTTCAGGATCGGAGTCAACAGAAAGGTCGCTGTCACTTCGTACCATCGCCGCAGCAGTGAGCATGATCGGATCTGGCAAGTGCACGCATGCAGCAATCTCACAAGCATGATGAATTCGAGAATACATTCGCAACCATTGCTTCGTATCCAACTTCACATACGCTTTGAGATTTAGCCCTTTCTCGCTGTTCTGAGTGANCTGAAGTCTGGCTAAGTAAGTCACCAATCGTCTGACGTAGTGCTCAATCGGCGCTGTTCCTGAAGACGGGTTGTCAACGAACTTGGGCGTCTCATCAATACTGTGGGGATAGCTGTTGACGTCCCTCTCCTCGGCCAACAGCACTGACCTACACATGGTATTGTCAGGCTTGTGGAAAACAAACGTATGCTGTTGAGCACCAGAGGGTATCGAAACTTCTTCCCACGCATCACGAACAGNTCGGCCAACAGCACTGACCTACACATGGTATTGTCAGGCTTGTGGAAAACAAACGTATGCTGTTGAGCACCAGAGGGTATCGAAACTTCTTCCCACGCATCACGAACAGGTTCAACTTCGGGCTGATGTCGTGGAGGCGGTTGTTGAGAGCTGGAAGATGCCTCTGCGCGATCCCACGGTGCAGTATCGCTGGTTGGTTTCATCCTCATTGACTGTAGAAGCCATTTCCCAAGGATCCGCATGAGTAGCCGGTCTAAGACCTTCCGGCTCGAGATTGCTCGCCCAAGGCGTCGCAACTCGGCCGGTTTCATATACCCAGTTCGGATGTGCTTGGAGTTTGGGAGGAAAGCGACCATCACCGTCAACCAATGGCGGCGGTGGATCCATCATGGTGAACTCCTGTTCCCAGCATTGCAATGCATCGCGTTTCCTGACACAGTCGGCAACGTATCCAGACTCAACACCCATTTGATTCCATGCATGCTGCTTGAAGGCGGGCGGGAGATGAAGACCATTCTGAGTGTACAGCTCGCAAACTGCATTCGTATGGTGCTCCAAATAACTGAGGGAATTGATGTCGGTGCCGGAGACAATGTTCTCGGTCCATCGATAATACGGTCTCTCAGTCTCATACTCCCTGGATCATTGCAGGGAATTCAATGCAAACCCGAGCGGATGATCCATACTTTCCGGCATTCTTTTCATCATCATCGCCAATTGATGGATGTTGATCATGCCAGAGTCTGAGGATGCTGACGAGTTGANCTGTTGTAGGTACGAAGGCCGTATCCTACTTGCTTTGCAAAATCGTACATGTGACCACACAAACGTTGAAGTTGCTCTTCATTCAGCAAATTGGAGTGATCACCTTCCTCACTCGTATTCGCGGGCGTTCTGTAGTAGTGGTCTTGATTTGCGGTATACCAGTATACCACATGTCGGATCTTGTCCTTAGCAAACCTGGAGGCGGGATCTCGGTATTGTTCACAACGAGGTTCAGGTCAAGGAAGGTCTGAAGGTTCACGACCTCGAGCACCGGCGTGTTGATGTCGATGCGAATCCCTTCTTTGTCCTGTTCCATATGCGACACGGCAGCTGAGGCTTCGTTCATTAGCACGTCAACATCGACCAGGTAGGTACTGACTACGCTTGTCCCCAGCCATGTGTTTGGTGGCGCCTCCGATTCTCAGGATGATGTTCAAGATCTCGCCGTATGGCTTCTGCTGATACTCGGGCGCGGAGACCAGGATGAAGGCACGCATAATTTCGCGAACACGTACGCCAACATCTCCGTTTGGAGGTAGTCCTCCGCAAATGAACGTCAGTAGCAGCGGCGGCACCTTGAAACTTGCNGCGGAGACCAGGATGAAGGCACGCATAATTTCGCGAACACGTACGCCAACATCTCCGTTTGGAGGTAGTCCTCCGCAAATGAACGTCAGTAGCAGCGGCGGCACCTTGAAACTTGCCCATCTACGAATCAGGTCATTGTTGACCACTCTATCCTTGACAATCTTCGCGGGCAGCGGTTGATCTCGATTCGCCGAATCGCTGACATAAATCTCGAGGAATTTGTCATACTTCTTCAGCGTCTGGATGATCCCGCGGCTCGTGAAGCCGTCGTCAATCTGGATGTCAGCAAAATTCAGTTCAGCATTGACATTCGAGAAAGCCGTGGCTCAGGGAAAGGCTACGACCTTCAAAGAAGTGAGGTAACCAGTCCCTTACGTGGGTCTCGTGGTTCAGTGTTCTCCGAAGGAGTCACACTTCCCCAGTCGACCCCGAACGTGCCTTNTGGCTCAGGGAAAGGCTACGACCTTCAAAGAAGTGAGGTAACCAGTCCCTTACGTGGGTCTCGTGGTTCAGTGTTCTCCGAAGGAGTCACACTTCCCCAGTCGACCCCGAACGTGCCTTAGTTGTTCAGGGGTTGGGGCTCCTGTAGTGCCCCATAGTTGGTACCTTGATACCGACATCCTTTCCATGCACGGTCCTTAGTGTCACGAATGGCTCTTCCGGTCCTTGCATGAGCATGAACAAGGCTGCGTACGCAATCTGAAAATGACTTCCAAGTGAATTCAACGCACTGAAACAGGCTGCACTCAGTCTTACGTTTCGCAAAGGAATTGAAATTTTCCTCAAGACACTCAACATCTGACATGCTCGAAAGCACGATCCGACGTCCGACTAATCGACCAGTAGCATCAACATGATCAGCGACCTTGGCTCTCCTCACCTTGCTACTCGAAATGAGTGCATGCAATTCGGGCCATGACCAGCAAGAACATGAAGACGGCATGTCAAGTGACAAGTAGACATTGGAAAACTCCGCACACTTCTTCAGCAGGCGTTTGAGAGATGTCAACACACTTCTAAAGCATTTATATTTGCCCCAGGAAGCGAATCACCCCCCACGCAAGACCCTCCAACCTCCTTGGGTCGTTCACCTGATCGCAAGAGCGATGCCACAAAGAGCACAGGTGTACGCAGGTCGCTTCTGCAGACATTCTTGAGTTTCTTGATGAGCTCATCTTCCTGTGAACAGGTACTCAGTGGTTCCTGGCATTGAATCNGAGCACTTCCTTTCATCCCGTCGGGCTCGGCAAAGCCGTCGCCCATGCCATCCAAACTCACGATGACACGATCGGTTCGCCCTTTAGGGATGTTGACGGGCATGGAGACTAGCCTTCCATCGCTGGGTGCCCGGAACCGCAAAGTATTGAGCAGCCTTCGGGACACCTGACTAGTCCTACACCCTTGGTCAGCGTGATCGAGCATGGTTTGTGTGCAAACATGCGTATGCTGGGCATTGCACTTGTCTGACGATTTANGCAAAGTATTGAGCAGCCTTCGGGACACCTGACTAGTCCTACACCCTTGGTCAGCGTGATCGAGCATGGTTTGTGTGCAAACATGCGTATGCTGGGCATTGCACTTGTCTGACGATTTAAGTCGGATCCTGACATTTGCAGCAAAGTACTCCCACTCAACCTTGCAGTAACCCACGGTGTGTATACCGCTTGGTCCAGGAACGATCAGACGTTGTCCGTGGGTGCATCCGTCAATCTTGATGCTCGCCCAGTTCTCATCCTCCGACAGCGTCTTGTACTGCTTGGTTTGATGGATTTGAGCCTCTGGCGGTACTTCCACGACGACTTGTGTTCCTTTTAGAGCCGCTCTGCGTGCAATTCTTTGGACGACCTCCCCCCAGGGGTAGTCAGTCCGGAATTGATCTGTCGATTTAACCACGAGCTCCCCCCAAGCACCCCTGCACCCACGAATATCACCCGCATTCGCGTTCTGCTGCCGAGATGTCATCACGTCGTAGAGGTACGAACACATAGCATCGTCAACTTGATTACCAGTACAAAGGACATTGACCTGTGCACTCGGATCATAGTATGGACCGGGGGCAAATTCCTTCATACAGTCCATGCCCGGGGCATAGTCATTCCACCAGTTGTCCTCATCTACCCCGATCACCGTCCACACCGTCGTCTTCTTGGGTGCGTCTTTGATGGTAACACGGAGCTTGAAGTCACTGGACGGGTCCTTGTACGTGTGAACAAGTCCTCCATCGTAGTCATAGAACTGTATGATCAGGCCCGCACCGTTGTTCTCTTGGAAATCAACTACATGCGGTACAATCGGTTCACCATGACCCTTCATTTCACGCTTTTTCATCGCCATATGTTCCCACACATCTTCGATTACCGTGGTCCATTTCGTGTTTCCCACATACGGAACTCGCCGCAAATAGGGACGACCATTGAATCGAAGAGCTAGTGTGAAGCCCTGATACCCCCCATGGATGGCGCGCACCAGCGCGGCAACCACCGCCCGCCATTTGGCAGGCAGGGCACGCACAAAGCATTGGCCAAGAGGTGGATGTTCAGGAACGGGAGACAAATGGACCTCCGACACGGCGGCCGCGCGCAACTGACCACGTGCAGGATGAAACTGAAAGACAGCACGCTCCACGTAGCGATCGAACTTGGCCGGCGTCTCGGGCACGTGCGCATGGTCTTCCATCTGATGCCACTGCCCTTCACGAAGAATCCAGGTCGAACGAAGGTAACGACCAGGCGGCAACGCAGAAGGCGGCCCCCGCAACATCCGCGGGAACTTGACAACCATAATGGGGTCAACGCTATCATGCTCTTGCAAACCCTCCTTGCTGGAAAGACCGGCCCGATAAAGCACCTGAGGCAATATGGGCGTTTCCGTGTAGGGGAAACAAGGCACCTCGCCTTTGAACGAGTAATGCTGATGGCCCTTTTCGTCGGCACTTTGCGCATGAGTAGGACGCATCAAATCCATGATTTCCTGAGAACCAACGAGGGCAAGCGGAAAGATGTTGATCAGCTGACACGCATGAGTCCAAGAGACGGAGTCCTTGAACGACTTGGTATGGATATCCGCAGCCATCTTGGCAGTGACTTCATAGGCAAGCGACACGTAGCCCTCCTGGAAGATAGAGTGCATCCAACCAATGCTGATGCCATGNCAGCCATCTTGGCAGTGACTTCATAGGCAAGCGACACGTAGCCCTCCTGGAAGATAGAGTGCATCCAACCAATGCTGATGCCATGGGTTCGCTCCAGGTGGCGCATAGTAGGATTCTTGCCCGTGCGAATCACCTGTCGTCATAGAAGACGAAATTGGGGTCAGTACCCCCCAGCTGCTGCCACAGAGTAATGGCAGGCAGCCCCAGGCGAGTCATCGCAAAGTCGGCTGCAACAATTTCAGCCTCAGGTGTGGAGTGGCTCAAGCACCCCTGCCTTTTGCTAAGCCCCGCCAATGGGAATCTGGTATGAGGACCTTGAATGTGCATGTGAGCACCAGAGGTAGATTTCAAACTCTCTCCGCAGCCAGCATAGTCCGCATCCGCAAATAGTCCGATGGACGAGTCTCCAAGGGAGTCCCCGACCCATCCAATCATCATGTGATGTTTGGACTGATGCACATACGCCATGAGGTGGTGCAGAAGNCCAGCATAGTCCGCATCCGCAAATAGTCCGATGGACGAGTCTCCAAGGGAGTCCCCGACCCATCCAATCATCATGTGATGTTTGGACTGATGCACATACGCCATGAGGTGGTGCAGAAGAGCATCCTCTTTCTTGGTCCACTTGGTGATCTTGCGAGCCAAATTGTTAATGCTTCGCAGGAGATCGAAGCGACAGATGCGCGCAGCATAGAGCAACTTCATGAGTATACTCGCAGCTTGAGGCGCAAGACTACCGCGATTGGTTTCGTTGACTTCCTCTTCCTCTAGNATAGAGCAACTTCATGAGTATACTCGCAGCTTGAGGCGCAAGACTACCGCGATTGGTTTCGTTGACTTCCTCTTCCTCTAGCGCCTTGGGAATGGGTGGAGGCGGAATCAGCCGACCATCCGCGTCAACAGGCATGGTATGTCCACACCACGTGCATCGATGACTTTTACCAGTCTGAGCTGGGGCCCGAGCAGGATGATGTTTGGTCTCTTCCGCCGGGCTCGGTGATGGTACCGTTTTGAATTTCGATGAATCGAACCCTGTGACGTCGCAGTACTTCTTGACCGTCATCTCAAGGTACGTTTCCATATCGTAGGTGACTGTCTGCACCTTGGTCTTGTCATGCAAAACTGCTTCACCTTTGGAGATACGACATCCGAGGTATAGGCCCAGAGGTGTTTCATCTTCCAATCGAAGTTCCTGANCCATATCGTAGGTGACTGTCTGCACCTTGGTCTTGTCATGCAAAACTGCTTCACCTTTGGAGATACGACATCCGAGGTATAGGCCCAGAGGTGTTTCATCTTCCAATCGAAGTTCCTGACGTAGCATCGTCCATCCTTGTGGCAAGTTGTTCGTAGGTCCGGCCATCTTGAGATCGTCGACGTAGATGACCAGTAGCAAATTGAGGTCTGGATGAAAGTATAGCGACGGCCATTCCTCACCAATAGGCTTGAACCCTACCTTTTGAACGGCTGTATGACAATGCTGTTCCCACATAGCACCAGCGTCGGGATGCCCGTAGAGTGCCTTGACCAAGCGACAAACTGGATGGCGGTATTTATGACGATTGGCAGAGGGACGCCATGCCTCGTCGGGTAATTCAACCCAACAGGGAGTTCCTGACAACTTGGCTTGAATGTATGCCTGGATCGCATCCGCCATCTGCACGTCATGTCCAGGTAGGCACCCATAGTAATCCGCCCANTCGGGTAATTCAACCCAACAGGGAGTTCCTGACAACTTGGCTTGAATGTATGCCTGGATCGCATCCGCCATCTGCACGTCATGTCCAGGTAGGCACCCATAGTAATCCGCCCAACGCGACGCGTCAAACGTTGCCGGTGAATTGCCCAAATCCTGGAACAATGCCACTTCCATGTTTTGGTCTTTGACCTGATCGCCCAAGAGCACACCACGTCCTTTGAACTTCCTGGCTGGATCGTCCTCCTTGAGCTGATAGTTCTTTTCATAGATAAGTCCATGGACACGANCGAGCCATATGAACTTTTTCTCCCTTCTTCTTGGCTTCTGCAACGACGTCGTCGTACTCGCGAGTGGTTGTAAAGTCGAACACTTCTTGATCCCACAATCCTTTCCACTCTTTCATGAACGCTTCCATCGCTTTGGGATTGCCCAGCATTTCCTTGCGAGTGACCGGTCGTGCAACAATAGCGTTGAAGCACGACTTGACGCTGGGGTTCTTTTCTCTGTGTTCCAAAACTGCTGATGTAGTGCACGGCATAGACGGAATCCAATCCTCATCGAAAACCATGTGGGCAGGTACCGCTGGAACTACATCCGCCAAGAACACATCTTGCGCATGTGCATCCGACATTCCTTCGGCCCATGCCCACGCCTCATCATCTCTGACTTGCGTGTTGAGCTTCAGGTCAATCGCACTGCACTGCATGATCTTGGGGAATATCATTTGCTCTAGCAGGTCCTTGGACACTTTNAGCTTCAGGTCAATCGCACTGCACTGCATGATCTTGGGGAATATCATTTGCTCTAGCAGGTCCTTGGACACTTTCTTTCCCATCGCGGCTTTCTTCCTATCCTTCTTTGCCAAACGAGCTTTGTCCCGCTTATCTTTCTTGTACGCGGCTTTCTTTTCCGCTTCACCCATCTTCTTCCAGTCTTCAGGAGTATACCTGTGGATGGGTCTACGCGAAGGTAGGATACGTCTTCCATCACTGCCGACTTTGTACGGCACACCCCGTTTGTCAATCTTGCAGGCNAGTATACCTGTGGATGGGTCTACGCGAAGGTAGGATACGTCTTCCATCACTGCCGACTTTGTACGGCACACCCCGTTTGTCAATCTTGCAGGCTTCTCCATCATCATTCAAGTAGATCTGATCTTACCATCCCCTTTCACGCCAGAACCCCAGTGCTCCATATCCTCAGACGCTAGCTTCTTTTCTTTGAGGATCTTGATGATCTCCCCAGGTTCTTCGCTATCACCTTTGGGAATGAGTCGGGAATGAGTCTTCCTGATGGGCCGACTTCGTCATGCGATCGTCGGTCATCACTTACACCTGGTGGTGGCGTAGCCGGAGGTGGTAGTGGTGGCAATATACCTGCTGCTTCACGTTCAGCTCTCTCTAGAATCTTGTCACCGATAGCGTCAATGGCGAAGAGGAGTAGCGGAGCTAGCCCAGATAGACTGAAGAGTAGGAGTCTGTTCTCGATGTCGGCCAGATCAGGATCTTCGAGTTCTCCGGGATCAGGAGGTGGATGTCCATCATCCAATTCATCCATAGACAGGTTCACATTAGCCAACTCCTTCATGTCCCACACTCGATACTTTCGGGACCAACTTTGTCCTGTAGTCACCGCATATCCCGCGAACACGCCGGGGATTCCTTTCGGATCAAACTTGTGGCTATAGGTCTTGTCCCTTGTATCCGTGGGTTTGAAGAATACCTTTGCACCAAATGGTATGGCCTTCCCCTTGNATATCCCGCGAACACGCCGGGGATTCCTTTCGGATCAAACTTGTGGCTATAGGTCTTGTCCCTTGTATCCGTGGGTTTGAAGAATACCTTTGCACCAAATGGTATGGCCTTCCCCTTGAGGTCATCGCCGGTCATGCGCTTCCATGCTGAATCACCATCGCCCTCCAACGTCCTCGATGTTTAGGTTGTGTGTAACACAGTTCAATGCGAAACTCCAATACTGTGCTGGTAATCCGGCATGTAGCATGGCCGTTGCCACGGTGTTGATGATTTCCTGATTTGTTCTTTCCGCAAGAGAATTGTTGTTGGGCTTCCCCGGAAGTGAGTGATCCAGCGGAATCCTNGGTGTTGATGATTTCCTGATTTGTTCTTTCCGCAAGAGAATTGTTGTTGGGCTTCCCCGGAAGTGAGTGATCCAGCGGAATCCTCAATTCGCTCATCGCTGCCTCGAATTCGGGTGCAAAGTCACTGTAGGCCATCTTGACTTTCCGTCTCCCAATCAGCCTTTTGAGCGCACTGACGACCTGCTCTGTGTGTCTTGATTCAGTCGGAATTGCAGCAATCATTTTCGTTGCTACGTCCCTGATGACCAAAACTTTCTCTTGCACCATCGTCAATCTCGCTGCATCAGCAGCCTTTCGCATGTCGAGGAAATCGAACGTGATCAAATCACCCCATGACTTCAACTCTCTCTGGAATGCACCTCGCCGAGTGCGGAAATGCTTCATCTTCGCTCGAATGCATGATTCACAATACGGATTACGATAACGGTGTGTGCACAAGTGTGCGAGAGTGTTAGCCTCGGCTTTGAGAGTACCGATCTTTGCTTTCCTTGGCGGTGCTCCTTCACCTTCGACTTGTATCTCTCGATCATCGTCGTCTTCACGAAGAGGATCATCCCCAATACCTCCTCCAGGAGGGTCGGGCGGNCCGATCTTTGCTTTCCTTGGCGGTGCTCCTTCACCTTCGACTTGTATCTCTCGATCATCGTCGTCTTCACGAAGAGGATCATCCCCAATACCTCCTCCAGGAGGGTCGGGCGGTCGCCCTGCCTCATCAGAGGGTACTTCTTCATCAGGTACTTCATGGGGATCAGGATCAGGTAACCGAGCAAGCTCTTCACCGTCTCCTCCTTCACCGTCAATTTCACCTGGAACGGCCTGTGCAGCCGCAGCTACTTCTCCTTTGTCGCGATCGATGTNCTCCTCCTTCACCGTCAATTTCACCTGGAACGGCCTGTGCAGCCGCAGCTACTTCTCCTTTGTCGCGATCGATGTTGAGCACCTCAAGTACAGCAGTAGCCTCATCATCGTCATGAGCGGGAGATTTGCTGCTTCCAACCCGGACGTATGGGATATTACCATTCACAAACAGTGAAATGCGCTTCCCATCAGGATCAATCATAAAAGGTTCCCGTCCTGGTGGCCAAATGAAACTGTAATTCTGATTCATGCATCGCTTGCCAACTGACAACACTGNCCATTCACAAACAGTGAAATGCGCTTCCCATCAGGATCAATCATAAAAGGTTCCCGTCCTGGTGGCCAAATGAAACTGTAATTCTGATTCATGCATCGCTTGCCAACTGACAACACTGACGGTGTGTCACCGAGCACATAGGCATTGATCGGTTCCTTGAAGGAATCTGCTTGGAAGTTGGATACCAAATCTGTATCTGTGATGCCATTTGCAGTTTGAAACGAAATCGGTTCCGGAGTNCATTGATCGGTTCCTTGAAGGAATCTGCTTGGAAGTTGGATACCAAATCTGTATCTGTGATGCCATTTGCAGTTTGAAACGAAATCGGTTCCGGAGTGACCAATGTTTCAAGATCATGTGATTCAATCTTCTTCTTTGATATCAAATCATGACCACACCCAGTGTCCATGAGAAACTTGATCTTCTTGCGTAAGATGACAGGTTGAACCATGCAGCGGAACACGCCTTTGTCAATGACCTTCTTGCTGTCCACTGCGGTCAGGTTCCTTTCCATGATCTGGTCCTCACCGTCATAGAACGCTACTTCCGCAACTTGAGACGTTCCAGGCAATCTTACATAAGTAATTCGATCACCATCTTCTTCATCGTCGACNGGTTCCTTTCCATGATCTGGTCCTCACCGTCATAGAACGCTACTTCCGCAACTTGAGACGTTCCAGGCAATCTTACATAAGTAATTCGATCACCATCTTCTTCATCGTCGACCATGTCCCTCATGATCTGCGCCTTGAGACGTGCTTTGTGCTTCGCGAACTCCAACTCGGTTGCTCGATCAGCACCATTCACCATTGACGTCACGTCGACCTTGACCACTGCTTGACCCCTGTCCTTGTAGGATCTTCGCGGCTTGGTGGACTGAAACCTCACATCCTTGGTGAACGAAACTTGCCGATGCTTTGGCGATTTGGCCGGCGATGCCGTCCCAAATGCTTCATCATCGGTTGAACAATCAGAGAGTCCACATCACTGTCAAGAAGAGCATTCCGACTCGTCATCCGCAATGTACGAGGACCTCTTCCAAATAGCAGGTGCGGATGGATTCCACGCACGGCACATACGAATCGCAGGCGCGGCCGGCTTGGCTTTGGACTNAGAAGAGCATTCCGACTCGTCATCCGCAATGTACGAGGACCTCTTCCAAATAGCAGGTGCGGATGGATTCCACGCACGGCACATACGAATCGCAGGCGCGGCCGGCTTGGCTTTGGACTTCGCGGCTTTCTTAGCTGCGGCGCCGGGCTCGGACTTGGCCTTTGCCTCTGCTTTCGCTTTAGCCTTCGCCTCAGCTTTTGCCTCTGCTTTTGCTGCTGGAGTGGCAGGGGCTGCTTCATGCTTGAAAGGGCAATTCTCGCGAGAGCAGGATCCTGTTTTCCGGAAAGTGAAANTCGCTTTAGCCTTCGCCTCAGCTTTTGCCTCTGCTTTTGCTGCTGGAGTGGCAGGGGCTGCTTCATGCTTGAAAGGGCAATTCTCGCGAGAGCAGGATCCTGTTTTCCGGAAAGTGAAAACATATTTGATTTCCGGATCGTCCTGATGGACTCGGCGTCCTTGAGCGAGAAGGTGTCTCAGGAGTCTTCTTGGAATGACTGAACGGACACCTGTCACCATTCCTACAACCGGCATCGGTGAAGTGGAACTTACACCGAATATGCTTCTTGCTCTTGTCGGGCTTGGAATCGGTAGACGTATTCTTCTTGGGCTTCCCTTTCCCTTTGGCATGCGCCTTCGCTTTACTCTGTGGAAGCACGGGAGCTGCATCATCTGGTTTTCCATTACCCTTGTTAGGCTTTCCACCGGTAGGGGGTGGCGGTGTAGGTTTGGCTGGAGCAGCAAGGAGGTCCTTTCCCTCCAGCATCTGGCGTAAGCCAATCTGCGTCTGTGTCAAGTTGGATTGNGATTGCTCTCGTCTCCTCATGATGGTCCGATCGATGATGTTCATGAGATGCTTATAGGAGCGTTTCGGATCATCATAAGTCAAGTTCTCATAGTGCAATCCTAGCTCAAACTTCATGCCCGGGGAGTCGTTTATCTTGCTGTGTAATAGATCACGTAGCGCCATTTCGGAAGGGACATCTTCCGGTCGCATACGGTTGAGAATCTCCAGCCACGTTTGCTTGAACTGATGCAACTTGTTGTCGCCTTGGAANGGGACATCTTCCGGTCGCATACGGTTGAGAATCTCCAGCCACGTTTGCTTGAACTGATGCAACTTGTTGTCGCCTTGGAACTGCAACTTCACGAGGTAGTCTAGAGACACGATCATGTCCAATCTATCGCGAGTCCTAAAACTCTCGTACATCATCGCAATGATCTGTCTCCCCTTGATGATCTTGTCATCGTACGACCGAACATAGTCGTTCGCCTTCCGGTTGACCTCAAGGTAAAGTTCCGCTGCTTTGTCACTACCTGCGCGAAGCATGGCTGACATCGCAACCCCAAGTTTAACATCAATGCCTCTGAACTTCTTATGTCGGGAGTCATTCAAGGCTTCGATGTCAGGGTTTGGACGGAAGGCCGGACTCAGCCATTTCATCCATTCCTCTTGATTGGGATCAGCGCATGCACTCAGAACATTGGCCAAACATTGAGACATCCAGCTGTCCAGATGGGTTACCGTAGGGAAAGGAGGAACCACGACTTTGTCAGCTTCCCGACATGATATCTTGACATCGGTATATATTCAGGGTCATCACCTCCATCTGGATCTTCTCCATCCGGTGGATCAGAACCAGGACCTCGTCGTCCTCGTTTTGAAGGACTTCCTCCTGGACTCCCATCATCAGGTCCAGGAACGNGGGTCATCACCTCCATCTGGATCTTCTCCATCCGGTGGATCAGAACCAGGACCTCGTCGTCCTCGTTTTGAAGGACTTCCTCCTGGACTCCCATCATCAGGTCCAGGAACGGGTCCACCACCATGTGCATCGTGGGAACCTTTGTCGTCATGATCACCTTCATCTTCTTCCTCTTCCTCGGCTTCCGCATCCGCCGGTACCTGTAGGTTCTCAGCCATCAACCTCCATTCGTCGCGGTCGATTCGAAGACGTTGTTCAGCCTTTTGGGCCTTTTGCATCTCGTTACGCATCTCCTCGATCTGTTGCTCCAGTACTGATACGCGAGCAGCGTGAGCAGGATCAACAGTAGACGCCGTGGCGTGTTCGGACGAAGGATCACCGTCATAACTAACACCCTTGACAGCAGTAGTAGAGGAAGATGATGTNGGATCAACAGTAGACGCCGTGGCGTGTTCGGACGAAGGATCACCGTCATAACTAACACCCTTGACAGCAGTAGTAGAGGAAGATGATGTCACCCTCTCTCTCATTCCTAGTGTCATGAGTAAGTCCCAGTTGTCGATCACGAACAGCTTTTGCATCTTCCGAAGTCGTGGTAACACTCTTTTCCGGAGAGGAAGATGATGATGCCGCACGCTGCGCGAAGCGCTCGGGTGCTCGGCTATCAGCACGAGGCACAAGGTGCTCAGGCGCTGTTCCTTCCGTTGTGTGCTGGGAACTCCCCACGAAGTTGAACACTTCACGGTTGACCGGACTCCGGTGACTAGGCGTATGTACCTCAGGGGATCGTATCTCAGCACCTACCGGAAAAGCTTGCACTCTGTCTCTACTCACACATTCCCAGCCCGATTCAGTAGTTCTCGACGAGATGGGTATGCTTGACGATGGCTGNCGTAGCCCCTCAGTTCGAAGACTCACGACCTCACCAGCAGCGACAATCTCCTCGCTCTTGACCAGCTGAAGATGTTCCTTTAATGTCATAAGGGCATGTTCTGAGCTTGCCGCATTCGCGCGTAAGCGAAGACTTTCCCTGGCTTGCGTGTGGAGTTCGGATGTCAACAACTCATACTCCTTGGCCATAACCACGCCATCGCCCTGACTTCTTTCCTCGATGTGCGCCAGGTTCTGGGCAGTTTCGTTGCGTTCTTGATGAAGTCGCTGTAATAGCTCCTCCGCGACGATGTAGTCTTGATGCCTTTGAGCCTGACTTTGTTCGTTGATCCTTGCCACAGCCAATTCGAAGTCGTTCTTCATCCCTTGGTTAACATTATTCATGTGCTGCATAGCCAGACACGCTGTATCACGTTGTCGTTCCAATTCTTGAATCCTGATCTCCGATCCCTCATCTTCTTGTTGCATTTCCTTCATCTCAGAGACCAAAGTTTGAATGACACCCTCGAACTTCTGGATCTCGCTTTGATGGTACATCTGTTGTGCCATACGNGATCTCCGATCCCTCATCTTCTTGTTGCATTTCCTTCATCTCAGAGACCAAAGTTTGAATGACACCCTCGAACTTCTGGATCTCGCTTTGATGGTACATCTGTTGTGCCATACGTGCTGCCTCAAGCTGATCCCGAATGCTCAGACGAATGCCTTCTCCATGCTCTCCGGCGGGTGAAGGTAGCTGAACAGGCGAAGTATCTTCAATCGCCGGAATCGTATCCATGGTCACGTCGTTGGNATGCCTTCTCCATGCTCTCCGGCGGGTGAAGGTAGCTGAACAGGCGAAGTATCTTCAATCGCCGGAATCGTATCCATGGTCACGTCGTTGGAATGGGTCAAAGCCAAAGGCCCCGGTTGCTCATCCGTCTCGGATGACATGATCCTCCGCCCGGTAGTCGTTTGGCTTCTTCCTCGCACCTTGGTCGAACCCCGCGATCTTCGTGAAGAGGAACTTCTCGATGAGCTCGGTTTAGAAACTCTGTCTGTCGCTTTAGGACTCTTCTCTTTCCTTTTTGCCGTCATTCTCACTGCTTGCATCACAGGCAGGCTTGGCGCATCGCTCTCCCGACCATTGCCCTTTGCTGCCCTTGATCCTAGGGATGTTGGACGCGAAGGTGTAGATGCTCTCGATGCGTTCTTCGCCTTGGGGACTGTCTTTGGGGTAATCACTGAAGTAGGCCTTGCTTTGTCCTCCTCAGTAGAGCTGTCAATAGACTGCATCGCAACCTTTCCTCAGCAGTGGATTCTCCAGCTGCCGGTGCTGCAACTGCACCGCCAAAGGTCCATGTCGTATCTTGACTCGACCCAGAATTCATCGTTGATGTGGTAGAGCAAGTACCGAGTGTACGTGTAGGCAGGGCCTACGGCTGATAACCTGCGTGAGGTTGGGGTACCGATGATACCGTGTATCTCGTACTTGATGTTGTTGATGCTCTCCTCACCAAAGCTTTAAGTGATCTTGTGGTTGCCTTTCACGTATGGTTTGGTACACAGCCACAATGATGATGAAACGCAAGCTCTCCCTCACGCAGGCACTCTCGGACTCCTTTTTCTCGCAACACGANCTTTAAGTGATCTTGTGGTTGCCTTTCACGTATGGTTTGGTACACAGCCACAATGATGATGAAACGCAAGCTCTCCCTCACGCAGGCACTCTCGGACTCCTTTTTCTCGCAACACGAGCCGGATCGAGATCTCTGTGCTTCGGGATAGCTCTTGCTCTTCAGGGTATGCACAGGCAGGCTAGTTCGGCTAGCTGGCATGTACTCTTGAGTCATTGGCTTGAGCCAAAGTTGCGTTGTATGCGGAGCATATGTTANGACCTTGTTCCTTGTTTTAAGCAAGGTCCACAAGGTGACCCCTTGCTTTATGTACATTGTACATCATAGCTCAGATTGCGATACCAACGAATTGGACGAGGCATCGAGGTCCGTTCGCAGTAGTAGTAGTAGTAGTACTACTACTACTACTACTACTACTACTACTACTACTAGTACTAGTACTAGTACTAGTACTAGTACTAGTACTAGTACTAGTACTAGTACTAGTAGTGGTTTTTGTCACCCACATGTAGTAGTAGTCGTAGCAGTTGTACTACGTAGTAATAGCAGTGGTAAGGGCAGCTGTAGCAGTGGTGGTGGAAGTCGGGGTCGTGGTAGTGGTCGCCATCGCGGTGGACTGCTTCTGCTACTACTGCCCCTGCCACTACTACGACGATGACGACTGCTACTGATAAGTGCAATGCTACAGTATAGTACAAGCGGTGCAGGATACCGTCTGAGGCATGACACCCGTTCGGCTGCCAGCATCTCCTTAATGGTCAAAGCCTCAGAACAACCAACGCATCGACGCATTGCCAAGCAGGCGACCCATTCCTCACCACCAGATGTCACGAGCTGCAGCCCACCGATCCAAGGTCGAGGCGATAGTCTGCTCTGAGCGTACATGGTTCCTCCAAGAGATACACAGCGACAAAGTCCAAGTGTGTCGGAACCACTCCCAGACCCAAAGCCTCAAAGTCACCATGTACCATCGGTTGATAATGGCTCTCCTGAGCGATAGGGAGCAGGAAACGGTCTTCAGAAAGGATTCGCCACATGACAGCAGTGACAGCATGGAGCAGATCGGATATCCGCGCCTTTCGGCAGGTGGGATTTTGTAAGCTCGGAAGTCAATAGATATTTCACCTGGAATGGGAGCTGATACGACGCACGACTCGTCCAAGCAGCCGCGAACTTCGTAAAAACGCCCGATGCACCTCCTTCGACACCAGCTTCCAACAAGTTGAGGAAGGCCTTGCAAAGAAGCATGTGTCTCGTCCAGCAAAGGGCTTCCACATGCACCCGCTTAAATCCCCAGATCTTGCCTGCTTGTCGCGCTTGGCTTTCCCAGACTGTAAGCCTTTGTACTGCCTGTCGCCAAGACAACCGCACAATGGGCTGCAGTTTTAACCTAATCACTGACCGACAGCCTGTGAGGTCTCTGATTGAAGGACTATGTATCTGAAGATGTCTTAAGAAGTGGGTAGCAGGGGCTGCGCAGTTACCCAGGAGTGCCGGCCACAGGCCACAAGATTTGAGCAATGCCTCTTGCCCTGACCACCCATAGCTTCCGTGGCTGCTAAGTCCTTCTGCTCCTGGCAGATGCATAATCCAAGCCGTGGGCAACTGGCTGCAGACATTCATCGTGTTTTAACAAATCAATGCCAGGGCGTCCTGAATGATGGCTTGGGCCTTGTTGCGGAAGAAATGGGATAAGTGGAAGTCTTCAAACCTATTCAACGATGGCACCAAAGATGCTTCAAGTTAGCATCTCCACACACCGACACGTGCCTCTCCCACTCCTTCTCACAAAGCCCACACCTCCGCCTGACAAAGACCAGGAATCCATAACCAGTCATCCATGATACAGCCACCTCTACTTGCGCCTTTTTACCGTGAGGAAGCGCTTGCACCATCGCTGGAGAAGAGTAACGTTGTCAACAAAGCCTTTCATTGCACTCCTGGCACATACAATTGGAGGGCTTCCTGTGACGCCAGTGCCATTCCTAGCCGTTTTTGCTCCTGATCCTAGACCATTCACCCATCTGTCGCAGGACCTGCGGCCAGCCACGCGACAGATTGACTGTGTTGCCCAGCGACGGTTGGGCTGCAGTCAAGCGGCCATAACACAGATATTGGCTGACCTCATCTTTCTCGACAGCGATTGTTAAAACTACTGCAAACTCTGTCTGGACAACACTGTCACAGCACGCGGGCTCCAGGCGTGTGCAGGCGTCGTCTGCGAAACCAGAGCAAAAGCCACTGTGTTAACGCCTGGATTGCTGACCACTCTACGCTCGGCACCATGTCCCCACGTTCCGTGAATTCACCCGCATCACCCGCCACCCATGCGTTCCCATCTCTCCCCCCCCCCACAAGGATGGCTTGGTGCTTGGTGGAGCAGCTATTCCTAAGACGCAATGGACGAATTGATGCAGAGCTGTATAATTTCACTAGGCAGCCAGTTATGAATCGTCCACATGATTTTGCTGACGGCCGTAACTTGCAGCACTCGCTGCCATGTTGGCCTGCGAAGCTTGTACAGCTTTTTGGTTCTTGCGTTGGTCTCCGTGTGGGGTTGTGATTGCCAGCTCTGACCACGTCATGTGTCATACGGTATCTGTCAAGCAAGACCGAGGACCGTACAATACATGTAGCCTAGTGACCTACAGGCCCCGACGCAGTAGCGTCCCCTTCGAAGCCCAACTCACGACATACGATGACCAGCCTTGACGATCGACCACCGCCTTGGCACATCAGTTGGAAGCTCTGACGCCAGCTGCCCGAATCGTTTAAGGAGAAGACTTCCTGGAGATGGCCCGCTGTGTGTCGCTGCGCTGTAGATCTTTCTGAGAGACAAGGACACCATGTGACGAATGGACCAGTAAATCAGCACATCGCCTGGCTCTTCTTCTTGCTCATCATGCGCTGGACGGGATCTGGCGTGTCCTTCGAGGACCTTGGGCAGAGTGGAACTTAAGCACTTCTCACTGACCGGAGCCAAGGTTGGCTGGACTAGGCTGCAAACACTGGATCCTGCAAACTGCAGACCAATTCGCTTCGCTCCGTCTTCCCTAGCATCAAATCCTGCAAGGCAAGTCCTTCGAGCCCAGTGATTCCAGCAAGGTGTAGCCACCGACAATGCCACCCCTTCGGCCACCATAGGCCTGACTCTCTGCGTTCTGTCAACGGACTGCAGGTCCAACGTACTCTGGTGAAATCCATATCCAGTTTCTTACCAGCAGCTGAGGAACACAAAACCACGGAAGGCATGTTGAAACCAACGGAGCGTGCGGGGTTTGGGACGACGCCCCGAGTAGTTGCTTTCTTAAGTGGCTTCATCCTACTTGGTAGTTTTAGTGTTGCTGTAGGCCTGGTTTGGATCTGAATCATCATCGTCATGCCCAGCTTCATCATCAGCATCCCTAGCATCGCCACCAACATAACCATTAGAATCATCAGCATCATCACCAGTATCCTCAATGATGCTGGTAGTTGTGGTGCTGGGTGTTGCCGGTGTTTGAGGTGTTGGTGTTGGCGGCAGCAGCGGTGGTAGTGGTGGGCGTGTGTAGTCGGTTGTGCTTGTGGTCGTGGTGATGGCGGTGGTTGCCTTGGCATTTGCAATGTCGTTGCTGCTGCCTGCTCGTGTTGCTGTTGGTCTCTGTACAGGAAGCCTTTCAGGACAGAGTGATCCTAGAGATTGGACGCTACCTAAAACCTCTGAAATGACCGATCCGAAGCTAGCCAAAGCACATGAAGTGCAGGAAACAACCGGCTCCGAAGCTAGAGAAGCCTAGGAAACCTTGCAAGTGTCGATAGAAACTCGAAAAGTACAAACACCAGACGAAAACCAAACTGAAAATCTGCAAGGTCCCAAGCTGCGGAAACATCGTAAATATCTTGTAGAAAAGCCACAGTGAAGAGAATGGTACGTGTGCAGCGACAGCGACACGCCGCGTTTCAAATGGGAACACTATACACACTGGCGACACTCCTCATCACTGTGGTTAGGAGCTCCAGTTTGCGCCTGGATTCTCTGACCAATGAGGCTCGAGAGCTCCTCTGCAGCCGTCGGCGAATCTTCCACTGCTTCCACTACCCAGGATGCAGCAAGTCCTTGAGGAACTTTTGAGCAGCACGTGGGTTGCGGGCAATCAGGTTTGACACGGATATCCTTGCAATGCGCAAGAAAACGCACAATGCGCTCTGTTTGTGTGGCATCGCTAGCATCTGCACCTGGCCTCTGCCCATGCGCATCGACAAATCCGGAGCTGGCGAGGTCGAGGTCGAAGGGAAGCATGTACTTCCACTCACTCCTGCAAGGCAAAGCAAAGAAAAGGGTAAGCGGTAAGCAGGCTGCGTCTTCCAGAGGACAGAACTGCCCTGACGGCCTCAGCGTGCTCATCTTGTCGATCAGCTGATTCAGGTACTTGTCCTGGCATCTCCAAGGATTCGGGGCCAGTAAGAGCCGTTCTGCAATTCCTAAATATTTTTTCCATCATCAGACGATCTCGTGCTGAGATTTCTTGAGAGGGGAGGTGCCGGGGTTGCGAAGCTCAACCAAAAATTCTTCGACTCCCCGGAATCATTCCGGGTCATTGAATGGCTGGTGAGAGCTGGCATTGTTTGTCGTTTTTGGGTGGCTTCTCCGGTTGATGTTGAAGGTTGTCGAGTGCCTCGTGTTTGTCTTGTGACATGTAGCAAGTTTCCCTCAGTTCTTCTCATGTTCCTAAGTTCCTAATTGCGTTCAACTCTTGTTCTGTTGTTCGAGTGGTTATAGTCTTTATAGTTCCTGCTATTGGTCCTATTGGTCCTAGTGTTACTAGTGTTCACTATGTTGCTATTGGGTTGTCTGAATGTTGTTCGTGCCTTCTTGTGGTTTATCTCGTGGGGCTCTGCTAGGTTCTGTTGTTGGCCTTTGTTGGGGTCTGGTCTGGTGTTGGCTTTACAAAGCTTTGTTGCGGTGTGTTCGGCGCGATTTTGTGTCAACTTGTCGTGCTATGTCCCCTGTGCCCTTCTGGTTGATTTAGATACTGAGACTGTCTGTGGGCCCCAATATGCACCAAACCTGCCGGGAAGTACATCCTGGATTTGTGTGTCGTGATTGTCCAGAAGAATTTGTGATGAAAAGTTATGTCTGTCAGTTCTTGCATCAGTTTACACGGCGACAAACAGTCGGAACAGCCGACAAGCGAAAGACCCTGCACCCGGTCAGAGCAAGCATGCTGCCTTCCAAGAAGAACAAGCATAATAGCCATCGTTTCTTTCTTGCATCGTGCTCAGAGCAGGTGGCTCGAAACCGCCTCACTTAGGAGCATTGCGCTGCGCAGGTTGACTTCTAAGAGCTGGCGACAAGCTGAAGGGATCTTGTAGGAGTTTGTGGTTCTTTGACGCACTTGCCCACCACTCCATCTGGCTGAAAGTGCGCATGAAGTAGTGCTCCCAGTTGGATTCCTCACTGATCAGACTGCCGTCGTCATTGAAGACGGTGTGAGCGGCCGGGATATGGATCATTGCAGAAACAGGCAGGCATCCCAACTCTGAGAGTATGGGCCGCAGGGACACGGCAGCACGTGCACCTCCCCATTGACCTTGACTATATGTGCAAATTGCAGACGGCTTGAAAGAGAAGATGCTACTTCCAAAATGGTTCAATGTGTTGAGCAGAGCAGGTGAAGCCGTGTGGTTGTATTCGGGAGAGATCATGACGAAGGCGTCTGCTGATCGAATTGCATCTCCCAGCTCCGACAAGACTCTTGGTTGCTCTCCGCGCCGGTAGGCAAACTCTGGCTTTCTAAGCAAAGGCAAGTCCAGCTCAAGTGGATCTACAACCTGCACTGCATGTCCCTGCTTCTTGAGCAATGACGAACAGTACGCTGCCACTCTGCTGCCCACACGCGTTGGGAATGGCGGACCTTCAGTGCGAGTGGTACCCAAGAAGCATAGAACGGACAGTTTACCAGCACCAACTGACGAAAAGCCTCGCACAAGCCTGCTTTGGAGTCTTGCTGTGCGCAGAAACATTATGGGCACAACGGTCTCCTGGGGTTCTTGCCCACTACACAAGCACACTCTTTGGATGGAAGTGCTGCGGCAAAGAACTTGCCACATGTTCAATCATGTCTGCTCATACACTGCCAGAGACTGTCTGCACATCCAGTGGGCAGGCCTTGCGCAGCTGCTTGGCTCGCTCGTCTCTGGGAAGGTCTGGTGAGATATCGCTTGGAAACCTGCGATAATGCCGTTGACACCGCAAAAGTTCCATCGGGCCTGCTTCCATTGCTGACCGGGAACAGCGAAGTCTCAGAATTCCTGTCACCCGGATCCGTGAAGGTCAAGGCTCTCCGCAGCTTCTCACTGTGGTGCCTCGCATCCAGCCTCGACACACTCAGTTCATCACGGTCATGCTTCTGCAGCTTCTAAGATTTCGCTCGAGCAAGTCTCGAGAATATCTCAGCACCTCGCATGCGGTCAACCTTAGTGCCAAGTATGGGACACACAGCGCAGGAACTTCCAGACTTGGGCGACACATGTCATCTGAAGTGCTAAGATAGCAGCACCCCCACTTTCGTTCAGCATCTCACACTGGCTTTGGATTTTCCTCAACTGAACCGCAGGCAGACTTAAGCATAACTGTGCAGAAACTACAGGCCACCGAGGAGCAAAATGTCTACTATGTTCACTTTCTCCGAGCCACTTTCGCCGTACACCTGGAGCTCCGGTTCTGTCTGGAAAGAAAACACTGTACAAAGACAACAGCTGAAGCTTCCGCCCGCCGGCCTCGTACTTTCTCAAAGGAATAGTATCTTTTCCTTGCTTGGCATCCGGCTCATCCTCCTGCAGTTCACGGTGTTCGCCGAGTTGGCATGAAAGACAAAGATGGGAAGTGCTCCACCAGTCCTCATGTCCAGAAAATCTCCTCTTGTTCTCGATTTTCAAGGCCACCTTTCGTTTCGGGTCCCTGGCATCCAACGAAGCACAGGCAACAGCAAGCAGCAGCCGCTTGTGGAGTCTAGACTCTTTGGCCACTCTACAAGAGGGGAGTGGGATACGGCTGAGCTAGGAAACAAGGATGTGCCAAGCTCTTGCTTGGATCAACGAGCTGTTGCCGCGAAACGCAAACCAACACGCAAACACACACACGCTCGATGCCAACCAACACAGCTTGCAAGAGCCTGCGGCGAAATGTTTGACCATTCTGGACGGTGAGTAGCACATATCGGAATATCAGCCTGTGCCTTTCAGCCTGGCAGAGTCTGGCAGTCTTAGATAAGTCTTAGCTGTCGATGCCGATGTCTTGGATGCTGCCTGTTTCGTGTTTTGCTAGCTGCTGGATTAAGAGTATTAAGAGTAGCTTTAGAATCACTGGCTCAGCCCGAAGGCCACCACCAGTTTCGAGCTGCGTTGAGATAGGCCCATCTTTGAAGAGCTGCAGATTTGCCTGGCCATCTGTTCCTTCTTCCTGGCCTGATGCTCAAACGCTGTTCTGGGCTCATGCTGGTCAAGCTGCAACTTGAGCAGCGGGCACGGCGAAGTTCTGCCTCTCGCCGTCGGCGTGCCTACAAATAGCTGCAGCAGGCAAGAAACCACGTCGTGCAAGACACACACGACCTCTTCAGCTTTGGCAGCGGCCCGCTCCTCCATGCCTTCAGCCCCCGTGACACAGAGTGTGTTCTGCAGGCCTCTCTCGGCAGTGTGAGGTCATGTGCACTGCCCCACTGCGTCTGAAAGACTTGCACGTTCCAGATGTTGGAACAAGATGCTGCGAGCAAGGTCCTTGGGCAAACTGGATACTGTATACTGTATACTTGTAAACCTTGGATGCGGGCAACATGCCAACATGCCAACCCTTCTCCTGTATGTGATGATCCACATCGGCCAGATCTTTCAGGAACACCTCCTGCATTCAACACACAACTCTGCCACGTCACATGCCGAAACCCAGCGCCCGGCACGCCCGACCTGGTCTACCAGCTCTTCTGCCTGATGCAAGACACTCTTGGTGCTGCTTCTGCAGCACGGACATGCACGGACCGCCATGGAGAGAAGGCAGCAGACCTCGAAAGCCTCACTCCCATCGTTGGCGGAGGTCGTGCCACCAGCACCTCGCACTTCAAGAGCACCACGAGATGAAACGGCACAGTCTCTGAGAACACTTTCTCTCGTTTGTGCAAACATCTACTGAGGTTTTTGCTGCCAGATCGGGCATGCTGTACAGATTCAAACCTTGCCGAACAAAGAACGTCAAGCCCAACTTGTTGACAGGGCCCTTGTTGAAGGCTCCGGCCGAAGAAAGAACTGCTCTTTCTTAAAATTCTCTTTTCGAGCCGGGTATGACCTGAGGAGTCTTTTCCGGTCGGAACAGACAGTCTCGCAGCCTGCATCCCACAACGCGCAGAGACTCTCGAATCACCCTGTGATGCTCTGAGCACCCTGCAAGCCCTGATCCAAAGGCGGTGCATCTGAAAGAGTCAGTGATGCCTCAGGCTTCCGTTTCTTTGCCAACGGGCATCTACTTCAATAATGCCTTGGGTCACGACCTGCTCATCCTCTAAAGAGCTGAGCCTGAGAACCATGAAGCTCCAAGTACTCACGATCTTACGGTTTCCATGTCAATGTGCAGGAATATGGAAATGCAACGACTATGACTAATTGTTTGGTATGCACGGTGCTCCATCTGGATCTGACCCTGGAAGTCTTTGGACAGAGTGCGATCCTTGGTGACAGACAAGTGTCCAAACAGCAAGCAACCCCCTGTTCTTAGGCAGCCGCGAACTCTGCCAATGGCTGTGCCCACTTCCTTCGTGCCGACTTCAGTTTTCCTTCTTGGAGCTGTCCCTCCATGATCGGTTGCTCTGTGATTGCTCTTCAATAGCGTCATGAGTATCTAATTACTATTTGCAGCCAAGCTTTCCGCTCATTTTTCTAGTGCTGTCGCTGCTCCATCTCACTGTTCCGACAAGCGTAAACATGATCAATCTCTCTCTCTCTGCCTCCGTCTTCCTCCTCCCAAACGCACTTGCAGACTACATTCCGTTCTTCTGGCTGTGCAGGCGACATTGTTCGGCAAAGCTGCGCAGCCTTCGTTGCCAGTCTTTTGGTCAAAGGCTTGTACTGAGATACTTTTTTCAACCCGTACTGAGGCCGATGCGTGTTATCTCAAACATTTGTCCATTGCACTTGCTCGTTCACTTGCATGGTATTTTTCTGTTTCGCTTGCTCTTCTCCTCCTGTGGATCTTCCGTCTGAAAAACCTTCGCTTCACTTCGCCGGCGAGTGTCAGAACTATACCTTGTCCACATGACACCCCAAGCATGAATGCCAGCAAGGACGCACCGAGTGCGAACATGTTGTGGCAAATGAAATGCTGGGCGACTGGGTGCAGAACCTGCGGGGGCCGCATGAAGATCTGATAGAGCCTTTTCCGCATGGATTCTTGACTTCCGCATGTTGCACAGGCAACATTCTAAGCTTTTTTCATGCGTTCGTATGCAGATGTCGAGGTGGTTCAAGTCTCAGAGCCTCTTTGGGCCGAGGTCTCTGGTGCTGAAGCCCTTACAGTCTTACAGCTTCGCCTGCGTCCGCAAAGCCCGTTTTGGGCTGCGAAGGGTCCAACCCAAAGGGTAATCTGAAAGGAAATACACGTCAGCAAGCGGTTGTCCCAACATGTCCTGTCTCGACGCAAAGCTAAGTTTTCTTCTCCGCCATCCGATTGCACGACAGTCCTCATACAGGACATACACGGGCTTTCTTGCGTAGTCTGGAATGAGGGCCTCGCAAGTGCAAATCATTTAAATCATAATGCCATGACCCTAGATCCCCGATTTCCAAATTACGGCAAAATCTGGATGGCCTTGACGCAGTCAGCCTCTGCATCCAGCACGAAAGCCCGGACAGTGCTAGAAAACAGCACCACGATGTTTCTGAACTGCATTGTCGCAGAACTATACCTGAAGCTGTTGGGACGCAGATTTCAACAAAGAACATAAAGACTTAAAAAATGATGTCTGCAGAAGGCAATGCAAATTGCAGCAGGGTTCTGCAGGGGCGAGTCGGCCTGGCAGTAGCCCAGATGTACCGGGAAAGAATCCGGATTCCTTTCAGCCACTGTGAATCTGTAGATGTACAGCATGCAAAGCACCGGACAACCATGGACAACCCATTCGGGACACGCAATATACTTCTGCATTAAACCGCATTCCAAGAAACATCGCCGGGTATTCTGAGGCGTGAAGCAGCAAGGCAACGTCACCATTTCGACGCTGTACGAAATGCCCGTGAAAAAGATCGAAGCGGCTAACCTCTTTCCAATCTGACGGACCAAGTGTCAGTAACAGAACACAGGCATGCGGCTACCGCCTGCAGCAGGGTGCCTGCACGTGAAAACCTGCGCTCTGCGCCGCGGATACCGTGCCAAAAATCACATCCCTTACCATCTCGTCGATGCTCCGGTCTTCCAGGCTATATACCTCCTCGGTGGGGCAACACCTCACCACAGGTGCCGGTAAACACGTCGTGAACAAGCCTCATCGACCAATCTGCAGCGTTCGAAGGATGGAAACCTCGATTCAACACACAAGTCACGCACGGTATCTGCAGCATCCTATGACATTCTTCCAGCGTTGTACTGCCCATCTATGTCGAAGTCGAGTGGACCAAGCCAAGGCACCCCCACTTCGGCATCTTCCAGCGTCGGATGGCCGTCGCCAAGATGTCGCCTGACTGCACTGGTAAGCAAAATAAGACGAAAGCCACCAGAGGCTGCAAGAGGCGCAACTGCGATGCGATCGGCCTTTTGGAACTTGCCACCGTTGCTGCAAGCAAAGCTTCGATGCGAACCGAGAATTCTGTGCATCTAGAGTTTGGCCTCTGTCCAGCCTGGGCTTCAAAGTTGGTCCCACCACACAGTGTGTGCATGAGCCACTGCATGAAGACTGTCATGTACCAACCCGGCACCTGCAAAGAAGTTGGTCAACTGCGATGCCATCGCACGTCGCAAAAGCACCAATGCGACATCCAACAGCCGCGCACGCGAGGCATCGAAGCATCCATGTGATGCAACACTCTCACTACAAGTCTAAACTCAGCTGAAACAGCCGCTGCGACAAAGATATCTAGCAAAAAGGGACGAATTGAGTCCGCTCTGACGCTTGAGTTTCCACGGACTTCCGTGTGCGCGTGTCCAGCATTGTCCAGCCTCGACTTGGCACCGAAACGTCACTGCCGGCCGACGTGCTCGGCCGATGCTCAAGCGGCCTCACTTCTTAATGGTGGCTGCAAGATTCAACATTGCTTCGAACAGAAAGCGCCACACTGCAGCGGCGATCTTTTCTCGGCCGCTGGAAAAGCAGGCACCTTGATGCTACAGTACACACAAAACATCGAATATGCGGTGCTTTCTACGTGCTCATCGAACGCACTGGATCCGGGCTTTGGGCGGAAGCAGACTTCGGAAAGTTCGGTTGCTTCGGAAGCCCTCGAAACCAAGTCAAAGCATGCGATCGCCCCAAGTCAGCACAAACATCATCATCATCATGCAACGCCCTGTGCAGTCTCCTGGAAGTTGCGCATGTGATGACACGACCGTCGGTGAGATCAGAGCCTGTCAATCCCATGCCCACATGCATTGTTTCCCCACGCGGCACTTGCTTCGGGGGTGGTGCACCTCGCCCCTGAGCAGCGGATCATCCAAAGACTGCAAAGGTTTTGGCGGGGTAGCCCACACAGGCCTATCGGCAGAACAAAGCAGAAAACGTTCGTGCAAGCAGGGCACATTGCTATGAGTGGATCAGCCCCACACCGGCGCAAACGACCCGAACCCGAGAGATTCCCGGTGGAATCAGCCATGGCAAATAAATTCGCATATACTTCTTTCCCAAACCACTATGTCCTTCTGTAAGGAAACAGGTCTGAACTTTGGGAGGCATGGATGCTGCTGTCACACAGCTTTCGTGTGGCTCTGCAAAACAATTATCGAAGACTCCTGCCGCCTTTGGCGGGAGGTCGTCTCACCAGCTGCACCTCGGTTGCACTGCCATTCTACATCTGCAAATACATTTGTTGCCATGAAAGCGTGGCAGGATCCTTATGAACCCCGACTGCAATGCTGCCCAGGCACCTTGGCAGACTGTCACCCGAAGCAACTAATAGGAACCATGGGTAAACAAGACTGTGACTACATGCATTGAGCCTGCAGACGTGAAATCGGAGCACGATTCACCCTGTCACAATCTGCTGGCTGGCATGCACAGCAAGCCAAACCGGTCGTGGCTGGCACCGACACATATTGTCGATCTCCAACGCCGCAAACCTCGGCATGTCATGTCACCCTCACTGCATCTCACTACGGAATGGTTCGTGCGTGCTTGTCCAACCACCGAATTGGCCGAGAGGTTGCCAGTTGGAACACTAGGAAGCAAAACAAACGGGTATCTACGCCTGCACACGCAAATGCAGCAAGCAAACGGGAAGTCGATGGAACAGCCATAACAAACACAAGACGGATATGTGAAGCACCAGCATCAGCAGCAGGAGCAGCAGCCACAGCAGCAGTATCACCAGCAGCGGCACCAACAGCAGAATCGCAGTGGCAAGGATACCGGCGGTAAAAGCATACCCGCCACGACAATGATCTTGATGACGACGGACAATGACGGACTGACGGGCCATCGCAAAACGCCCAAGTAAGCAGAATTGCCCCATGGAAATCGAAACATTGCATGCACATGCCAACAACAACATCCAAATCCCTGCACCTAGACGTCATATCATTACATGTTTCTCCTCGTGCTCCTGCCCCGACGGGTCCGCTGTCATAGCGACCTACAGACCTCCAGCTGCGGCGGGTGGGGTCGTTACAGGCACATTGACTCAACACACAAAAAACGCAAAAGCAGGGAAAGCAGAATCGGATAAGTAAGCACGCAGGCGTTGGCTTCGATAGGCAGAAAGTTGCCATGGAAAGTAAAAGATGATCGAACTGATCGATGTTTTGGCCTTTCGCATTGTTGAGCGCTTCTATTAGCCTTGTCTGCGTTTTTTTGTTCGTGTTCGAATTTTCGCATTGCTCCGCTACTGTTCGATGTTTTCGGTAGAATTTGTTGTTCGAGGTTTCGTTATTGGCTTTCGAGCTTTTCGACAGTTGAAAATGTTGCTGTTTTTTCAATTGTTTCTTCAAGCTGTTTCGAAAGTGTTCGTGATGCTGTTTTTCTTCTTCTCGCGCTTTTCCCGTGCAGCTTGGAAGATCCGCGATGGGCGCATCAATTGCTTGTGTTCGGCTGCAGTTTGAAATTTTCTCACATTTTCGGTGCTACACTACGAACTTGGCCGGGCTTTAGGCCAGGGTTGGGTTCGGCTTATAGCCAACGTGCCGTAACCATTTTGGCTCTAGCCATTTTGGCTCAAGACAAACTCAAGCGCTCAAGGTTCTCATGGCCCCCGTAGCTTTCGTGCTGCCCCACGGTTGTTTTGGGCCCTTCGTGGAGACCTACTTGCTCGCCATAGTCGCTCCCCGGTGCTCGCGTCTAGGTGCATCCGGTACCTGCCCTGGGACAGCCTGGCTCTGCCGTGAGTGCATCCAGTCCTCCTGGGTTCAGACCGTCCGGCTCCGCACTCTCCCCGTGCACAGCTCGCTCGGTCGACCGCGAGCGCTCACTCTCACGCTGCAGGAGTTGCTGACCTGCCTTGTTGCCTTGACCCCCCGGTCCCGCCCGGGCGACCCTGCGGGTAGTGTTCGCGTGTTTATAGGCCGCCTTCACATGGCTGAGACGCCTCCCGATTTCGCCCCCGGCGACGCTTCGCCTGCCGCACCTGCCACGTGGTTGCCGTGCCGGAGTCGCCGGCTGCCGCACCCACCACGCCCCCTGCACCGTCGCCGCCAGCATGCCCTTCCACGGATGCGTGCCCGGTTTGCCTCTGCGAATTCCCGTCGCACGCCCATGGCTCGGAAAGCCCCTTCTACTGGCCTTCCTGCGGCCACGCACTGCATCTCGGTTGTGTCGCCCACCTTGTTGCAAACGTCCGGGAGTTGCGAAGCCCTACATGCCGAACACCCTGGCCGCCCGAAGCCGCCAATGCTTTCAGCACCGCTTGCTGCACCCACGGCGCGCAGGCGCCGCAACCAGCCCCAGACGATACAACTTCCCACCAATACCATGAAGCCCTTGCCCCCAGGCCTCCTGTGCACATTCTACCCTTTTGCTGCCCGCGGCTGATGCTCGTCTGGACTCTGTGCATGCAATGTCGGAGGCTGCCTGAGACCACCACATGCATTGGGCACCAACCCGCTCACGACAAACCGGCCGATGATGGGCGCCGGAGTGGGTTTGCCTGCGCTGCAACACAACCGTCGACGAGAGCCATGCCTTACTTCAAGCCGTGCCTTCACCGCCAGTTTGCCCCACTCATGGCCCCCGTCGGCTAGCGCTGGACTTGCGCGAACACAGCCGTGGGTGGGTCTGTTGCCGCGGATCGTCCTTCCATGCTCCGGATGCCCCGGCTAGCGGGTTCCTCTCCCGGAAGCGCCCCGACCGGCAACGCAACCTGATACCGGTTCACCAGCCGAACCTGCAGAGCCTGCGGGTTCCACTCCGCTGCCAGCCGATGCGGCACGGTACAACCAACCCCCCCCAAATTCGGCAGACGCACAGCTGGATGGATATTCGTTCCCTTGCTGCATGCCGCTGCTGGCCGCCTGCACCCGGCCACTTGGGAAGCCCACCCCGACTATGCGACACTATGGCAGCGTGCCCTCCACACCTGGCCGGTGCACACCCTGCAGCAGCTTGCTACTGAAAGAGGGCGGGCTCTTCCTCTGGTTGAGACGCAAATGCTGCTGGCTCTGGCAGCAGAGTCCAACGCTCTACCTCACAACACGCTCGTTCACCTACCCTGGGCATGGCGACTCGCTGCACTGCCTGACGCTTACATACCTGCAATGGTTCAGGAAGCATTGTTGCTTGTCATGGGCGAACGGGAGGCTTCCGCGCTTCTGCGAGCTGTCGTCGCCTTGACCCACCCCGGCCAGCCCCAGGCCGAGAATCGCACAGCCAACGCCGGCGTTGCTCCGGAACAGGACCCACCCGAGCCTTCCTCCAGCAGCAGCTCCAGCAGCTCCTCGGCGTTCTCCAGTTTGACACACTGCAAGGCCGGCAGCTGCGGGCGGCTTTGGCTGGACCCTTTCTCGGTCGAAAACGTTCTCTTGCAGCCTGCCATGTTCCGCCCTTCTGCAAACCCCAGCTGCGCCGAGCACTCCGCTGGGTGCGCCACCTCATTCGCGACGCTACAGGCCCTAGCCCCGCACCTGCCCCCTCTTTTCGAAGAATGCCATGGAAGAGCGACCATGGAAGCTGTGGCTCCTCCTGCCGCGCATGTTGTTGTTCCGGCGTGCTGGCACGGATCTGGTTCCCAAGCCGGTCGTCCTTGCCAGGTTCGCTGTTTTTCCGGTGCGAGTGGGAGCCTCTGCTCGAAGCAGCTCTAGCTGAAGCACGGGCACCAACCGGAGCCGCACCGGGCTCAAACACTGCCAATCCGGCTGGAGCGAGCAAGCAACCCGATTGGCGCACGCCGGTGAGTTGTCCGCTGCCCGTCAGGCCCTCACTGCCGAGCCCCTCGCCGCGCCAACTGAGGCCACACTAAGGGAACACCGACCCTGCACGCCGGGCAGAGCCTTACCGCCCGCTCCCGCAAGACCTCCTTGAAGCCGCTCCCAATGCCCCTGCTCGCGAATTTTCGACTAGCGCGCCGGGGTGCTGCACCAGGCCCCAGCGGCTACACCTCGGAAATTCTTCGCTTGGTTTTGGATGAGGAAGAGGCATCACAGCTCTTCGTTGAAGTTGCTTCCGGCCATGTTTTCCCTAGCGTTGCAGCCCGCGTTGCAGCCCGCATTGCAGGCGATGCAGTCCGGGCCCCGCCCCGGATTAGCCTACCCTTTACATCCCAGCCCCCACCTCCAGAGTTGCGGAACTCCACAGGCGCCTGGAGCAGCACCTGTTGCGGCATGTGTGCCGGCCCTTGCCCGCGACTCCCCCATCTGGGTCAGCGATCCCGCATTACCCCCGGCGGAGCATGGTCTGGTTGTGAGGCTCACTTGCATACGGTGCTGGGTCGCCAGGCAAGCCTGTTGGACACCCTCCACGCCCTGCAAGACTCCCAGGTCGCCTGGCTCCTGCATGCTCCTGCTTTCCTACTGCGCGGCCCCACGGGCGCATTATGCGATTCGCAACTTGCCGCTACACAGCACACAGGCGTATGCTTCCAGCCATGATAGTGCAGATGCTGCGCTGCCTCTCGGCGCTCCTCTGTGCCGACGCTGCCTGCCGCCACCTGCCCAAACACGAGCACAGCTGGCCCTGCCGCACGGCATGGTGGACTTGGACTGCGCAACGCTACCAGACATGCACCTGCTGCGTACTGGGCTTCCTGGGCCGATGCACTGCGCTCGGTTAGCCGGCGAGATGCCCCCCTTGCCCGCAGCCCCGCATCCCAAGCCCGTGCCGTCGTGAGATGCCGGTGCCGTGCGCTGCCCGACCATTGTGGGGACCACCTCGCGGCTTGCCCTCGCTCAGGCCTGGCGGCTTTAGGCAGTTTGCACATGTTTGCACGGTGCAAGGCGCGAGAGCTGCTACCACATCTCCGCGTTCACCCTCCGGTGGTCTGCGCTTTTGTCCTTCGCCGCAGCGTGCTCCTTCGCAGCAAGCCTCCCGTCGTTCCCTCTCACCGGCGCCGGGAATATCGATGCATCGACGGGGGTAGCTCTCCATGGAGAGCTACCCCCGTTGAGCGACATGCTCGCCGACTCTGCCTCACTGCCTCCTCTCGCTAGCCGTCTCGTGTGAGCGGCGTGCGCTGCGCCTGGCAGCCTGACCGTAGTCTGCGGCCTATCTGCCTTTAGGCATGCACTGGGACTGCATTGCACGTTGGACGGTGAAAAAGGCGTGGAAAAAACCCAAGGGTCGAGGCCCAGCTCTGGACGAGATGGAAAAGCGGGCGGCTGGGCAATTCTGACTTGTCCCAGCTTCCAAAACCGAAACCCCGGTCCCCGAGAGAACACAAGGGTAATTGGCGTGTCTGCGCCGTGAGGTGGCTCGCGAAACAAATCCATCTTTCCGCCGTTTTCACGGGCCATGCACATGCCTGCTCGACGAACGCTGCCGTGCGGACGACAGGCGAGGCACGGCACCTGTGCGCTCAAGACCGCTACGGGCGCAGCGGGAAGGGACTGGGGCTCGCTGGTCCGGCAAGTTCGAGCAATCTCGAGCACTCGCTCGCGGCTCGTCGCTTTGGCACAGGTGGAGCAGTGCTGGCCAAGCCTGCCCCAGTGCCGTACTGGTGACTGCCTTTTTTTCGAAGCGCTAGAGCGACGCTCAAGCCATTTTGGCTCAAGTCTTGGCTCAGGGGAACTTCCTTTAGCTAGGCCTCCGCTGTGCCTTGCTGCATGGAGCGTGTGCTTCTCACCTTGGGGGGGG
>BGNK01005008.1:7701-33842 GCA_003297005.1 Symbiodinium sp. clade A Y106 | reverse complement strand
CTATTTTCAAGATCCTATGCTGGAGTTTTCATGCATGCTTGCAGAATTATTTCCCTACAGTTGACGAACATGGCCATGAACACACGTCTAACTGGAGACGAAAGAAAGCTGGTGAAGAGTTGGGAGCTTTCGGTCTGCTGCTCGAAATCCGGGGCGACTGGTTGTGTTACAAGCAGACATTTGGCCTGCCCAATTGGGCAGAGAAATCGTGCCGCTGCTGTTGGAGATGCCATTGTACGNGAAAGCTGGTGAAGAGCTGGGAGCTTTCGGTCTGCTGCTCGAAATCCGGGGCGACTGGTTGTGTTACAAGCAGACATTTGGCCTGCCCAATTGGGCAGAGAAATCGTGCCGCTGCTGTTTGAGATGCCATTGTACGACCCAACATATGAGAGAAGTTGGCACAGAGGCCACCTGGCGCCTACAACCTTCCACTTGGGAGGAGTTGTGCATGTTCGTGCTGGAAAGGCGGGGCAGGGATTGTATATCCCCAGTGTTTAGTCTCCCGGCTATCGATGCCACATCCTTCGTGATCGACTGGTTACATACCGCCGACTTGGGAGTAGCTGCGGACTTCGCAGGGAATGTTATCTTTCTCTTAGNGCCACATCCTTCGTGATCGACTGGTTACATACCGCCGACTTGGGAGTAGCTGCGGACTTCGCAGGGAATGTTATCTTTCTCTTAGCCCATCGCCATTTTGGCGGCTCCTCCTTTGAGGAAGGGCTTGCAGCCGTGTGGATGGACCTCCGCAAGTGGTATAACACCACGAAGGCCGAGAATCAATTTGGGTCGATCACACCGACAATGGTACGGGCCAAAGNGCAAGTGGTATAACACCACGAAGGCCGAGAATCAATTTGGGTCGATCACACCGACAATGGTACGGGCCAAAGCAACCAAGTCGCCCAAGCTGAAGGGTAAAGCCGGCGAAATCCGGTACATGGCTCAAAGATGTGACACAAAGACTTTTTGCTCGTGCTTCGCACTCCTCAGAGGAGGCTACAGTTCGGGAGGCAGCTGTGCAACTGGACATTTGCTACCAGTGCCTGTCGCCTGCANGATTCTTGCTTCTCTATGTGGCCTTGGAGCAAGCCGTAGGAGAAGAGGAACATCGATGGCGCTATAAACCAAAGTTTCACCTCTTCCAACACTGTTGTGAAAGCACGTTGTCTCCGCCGAGTTTGTACTGGACTTACACTGACGAGACGTGGGGTGGGAAAATCGCCCAAATGGGCAGAAGGAGGGGGGGGAAGAAAGCGGCCCTCNAGCTCTAACGTGTTGACCAAGTTCCGAGCACAAAACAAAGTGCCGGAGCTCTGAGTCGCTGCCGTGCAAGAAAAAGGTAGATCTGCATGCTTGAGGCATGACCCGTCCATGTGCAGGCTTCGACTATAGTTATACTCTACTATACTATATACATTCGAACCCCTGCTTTTGAAATCTTTTGATACTATATTTCTAACTTTGATTTCTTTTGATACTATATTTCTAACACTATGATTGNAACACTATGATTGATTCTTATCCTATATACACATGGAATCATGATGCACGCATGATTTTTGAATCGAGCACGAGAAGTGCATGCATGGCTGGAGATGTTGTTTGCGAGATTGTCACCCACATGACATCATCTTTCGCTTTGCAAACAATCTGTTGCAAACAGAACTATGCCCAATTTTTTTCCATTCGAACAGAAGCATTGAAAAATCGAGATGTCATCCTTTGCTTTCCGGACGATCTNATGACATCATCTTTCGCTTTGCAAACAATCTGTTGCAAACAGAACTATGCCCAATTTTTTTCCATTCGAACAGAAGCATTGAAAAATCGAGATGTCATCCTTTGCTTTCCGGACGATCTTGCAAACAGAACTATGCTCAAAAATGTGTTGCTTCGAACACAAGCATTCGAAATCGAGATGTCCGTGCTCATGGTCGTGCATGAGTAAGGTGTTCTGTCGGCCTGGCCTGTTCGATGATCATGTATGCACATATTAAAAAAAACCNCATGGTCGTGCATGAGTAAGGTGTTCTGTCGGCCTGGCCTGTTCGATGATCATGTATGCACATATTAAAAAAAACCTTTCTTAAATAAGGTGTTTTTCCACGCCAAATGTAACGAAAACTTTGTTTATTATTCTTTTTTAAATACCCGCCAATACGCCTTAATAATTCTTTTTTAAATTAATTAAGAGGTATTGGAGGCTCTGGGTAGAACGCTTCAAACAGCCTAAAAACTACCCCAAAGCTCCCAATCAATGCTCCCTAAACATCCCTATATTAGAAGCCCAAAAGTTGGAAACCAAGTACCCTCAATCCTTAAGAGTAATGTACGGGGAATCCCAACACTATTTGTCCTTAATCCGGATTCCAACTTTTTGGGGTTTACTATAAACCTAAACCCTAAAGCCTCCCCGCCAAGTTCTTGAAGCTACCCTGCAGGCCTCAGGGTTTCGTGCTCGGCGCCAGGCCGGTCGTGATCGAGCTGAGTTGTTTAATATAGGGGCCTTAATACTTAGAATAGGGCTCCTTTAAATGGTTCCTTTAGAAGGGGTCTATAAGGGTTACTATTAGGGCTATTATAGGGATTTAGTATAATTAGGGGGCCTTAACAATTAGAAAAGAGTCTTGGGGCACATTATACTATAGTTATAATAGGATAGTAAAGGTAATTATGAAGGCCTTTGTATTAGGTCTACAGAAGCAGCCGGAAAGTTGGAACATCACTATCCTCATGCCTAAACCTCTAAACGCTTAAACCCCAAACCCTAAAGGCGTTCAAAAAAAAACCGAAACCTCAAACCCCAAACCCCAAACCCCTAAACCCTAAACCTTAAACTCTAAACCCTAACGTATAGGGAATCCTAGCACCCATATTCCTAAGTCCAACTCTTTGGGGTTCGGTCCTAGTTGGATATGGGTAGTTGTCTAAGTTACGGTTCTTTGTCGGCAGCCGCGTCATATAATACACCCCAGAACCCCATTCTAATTGTTGTTAAGGCCCCTATATTTTAGAACCCTACTCTAGATCCCTTGATACTAGGACCCCTTTATTGGGATGTTACAGAGGGATCCGAATTCAGAGAACGACCCATAAGGTCTCACTGGAGGATCAAGGGGTTTAGGGGGTTTTGGGGTTTGGGGGGTTTGAGGGGTTTAAGGGGTTTAGGGGGTTTAGGGGGTTTAAGGGGTTTAGGGGGTTTAGGGGGGCGTTTGGGGGTTTAGGCGGTTCAGGGGGTCTGGGGGTTTAATTAGGGGCTTTTAATTTTATGGGTTCAGAGGGTTTGGGTTTGGGGGCTTTTAGGGCTTCAGAGGGTTTGGGTTTGGGCCGTCACGTCAGCTTAGTCGTCTCCAACTTTTCCGACGTTAGGACCTAGGATGGAAAGTTGCCACAGATGAAGCGAAGAACTACGATTTCAGTGAAGTCTTCGACGTCCTGGGTGTCCGAGTGGACCTCACCAGCCAGTGTGCCGCTGAGGTAATATAGGGACCGGAAGAATTACCTATACTGTTTTGGGGGCTCCATATATAATTAGAGTATAATATACCCCAAAACCCTATTCTAATTATTAAGGCCCTACATATACTCTGATTATAATAAGGAACCCACCAAAATGGCTGATTTGGAAGCCTAGCCCTATCAACTCACCTTAAACCCATGTCCAACAAACCGGAGAGAACGGCGGAGATCGGCCGCGCTCTGGACGAAGCCAAACGCAAAGGTTTAGGGGTTTAGGGGCTTAGAGGTTCGGAGGTTTAGGGGTTTAGGGGTTTGGGGGGTGTTTAGGATTTAGGGGCTTACAGGTTCGGGGGTTTAGGGTTTAGGGGTTTAGGGTTTACGCCGTAGGCGCTCCAAGTTTTACGTGGGCGGCTGTAACGTGGCAGGGGTTAATTCAAGAGACTCCAAGATGTTTTTGGCAAAAAGCATTCGATCATATTCGGGATCCCCCCCCAACGGACTCACATTGCTGAATTACGATGGATTCACATTCCTGAATTACGGAGTATACCTTCAATCATATTGAGGATCTCCCCCCTGTAATTTCAGGTAGAGTCCGTAATCGAAGGGTTTTGGGGTTTCTCGTGACACCACCGGAATACCCCTATTGTTGCAATCCCTCTACAAACCTTTGGAGAATCCCTCAAAGGAGCCCTAAACCCTAACCTGACAAGACCTTAAACCCTAAACCCTAAAACCCTAAACCCTAAACCCTAAACCCGAAACCCCTAAAACCCTAAACCCTAAACCCCAACGAGCTCTTCTGCGAGTGTGGAGCAAGAGCCCGTTCAGGAAGCTGAGGCTCGCACATCTGTCCAGGATTGCTGTTCTTCGTGTCTGCGATTCTATCATAGGGACCCAAAAAGAGGGGTAAGGGGGTTTAGGGGGGTAGGGGACTATACTTCCTCAACTAGGCCTTATGAAGCCCTTCTTATAGGTATTAAGGCCCCCTACCCCCCTCCCCCTACCCCCATAAGGGTCCTTATGATTGTATGCTGTAGGGAAAGACTTCTTCGAATCCCAGCCATCCGATGATGGTGGCCTACAGGACTTTCTGCTCGGAGGTTCTGAGGGCAGGCTTCTCTACTTGAAGGGGCAGGGGACTTAGTAAGTTGGTTATAAGTAGGGTTATATTTAAGGTAACTCCATTTAGGGCACTTATAAGTCTACTTATAACCTACTTACTAAGTCCCCCTGCCCCTTCAAGTAGACTGGGCTTAGGGTTTAGGGTTTAGAGTTTACGAACATGTGTCATACAAGACTATACTACACTTTCTTGACTTTGAATCGCGGCAGCCGGCCACATGTGGAAGGTTTCCTCCTTGCGGAGGCACCTGCTCGGAGAGGCCCCCCGCGCACACCTTGCTGGCTTTGCCTGTGCATGCAGGTTCTTGGTAGAGGCCATGCCGGAGAAGCAGCGCAGGACAATGGAGAGGATAGGAAAACCCTAAACCCCTAAACTTGTAAACCCCTAAATCTTAAACCCCTAAACCCTAAGCCCCTGAACCCTAATTAAACCTTTTAGTTCAGTTCTGTGACTTTGCACCCGGAGACTCCAATATCCCTTAATTAAGGAATATACCTAAATAATAGTAGGATCCCAAATATGATTACAGGAATATTCCTGCATTAAAGGATATTGGAGTCTCTGGGAGCCCTAAACGCTATAGATCCCTTATAGGAACCCTTAAAAGAACACTTTAAAGGGATATTTAAACCCTATAGATCCCTTATGCGAGCCCTTAAAGGAACCCTTAAAGATCCCTTTACATAAAGGGATATTTGGAGTCTCTCTGCAGCCCAGCGGAGCAGAAAAGCCCTAACTAAACCCCTAAACCCAAAAAAACCCTGAACCCCCTACAGTAGAAGCTAGAAAGTTGGAACATGGCTTTAGGAGGATTCGTGCTAGGATCCCTTATACTTTACCTTAAGGGCATGAGGATAAATGATGTTCCAACTTTCTGGCTTCTACTATAAACCCCTAAACCCTAAACCCCTAAACCCTAATCCCCTGAACCCTAAAGCTATGCAGGCCCACGGAGCAGAAAAGGAGATCACTCCGCACCTCCAACTGGCGCCTGCGTGCCACTTCCGATGAAATGCGCCTTCGGTGCTGTTGGAGGGCCTTGGGTTTAGGGGTCTCCTTTAGGTGTTCCTTTAAGGGTTCTATAAGGGATCTATAAGGGTCTATAAGGGTTCCTTTAAAGGGATCTATAAGGGTACTATAGGGGGTTTAGGGGGTTAGGGCTTAGGGGTTTGAGGTTTAGGGCTTGGGGGTTTACGGTTTAGTGTTTAGGGTTTAGAGTTCAGAGTTTAGTGTTTAGGGGCTTAGAGGTTCGGGGTTTAAAGGTTTGCGGAACCAGCCTTTTAGTCCCTTGGCCCCTGATGATTATGCCATACTTGGAGGTTCATGGGTAGTTATAATTGGAGTTATAAGCCCCTTAATATGGGTTATAACTATAGTTACCCTACTTACAAGCCCACTATAGCTACCCATGAACCTCCTTTAATGTATACCAAGACATTTGTTTTAACATTAAGGCCCCTATGCCATGAACCCTGTAAGCCCCTTTTTCGCTCCTGATAGAGACCCTTAAAGGCACCCAAGTCCCCGTTTAGTTCTTCAGGCCCCGACATTAGATCCGAGGCTTGGGCGTCTGCAATGAAGCATAGACACGCAAGGAAACAGTATAGCTACACAGGGCCTGAGTAACTACTTGAAGGGGCAGAGGACTTAGGAAGTAGGTTATAAGTAGAGTTATAAGTGCCCTAAATGGAGTTGCCCTAATTATAACCCTACTTATAACCAACTTACTAAGTCCCCTGCCCCTTCAACTAGAGAAGGGTTTTGGGGCTTGATAATGTATTATGCGGTTTTTGGGGACTCTCACCAGGGTTTGTGGGTTTGGGCGTTATATCGTAATAATTGTTGTATTGAAGAGCACTATGATATTCGGGCCTCTATACTATAGTGCTTGGAAGGTGGGATGTGGGACTTTAGGATTTATGATTAGAAGTGCACTGTAGGGGTGTGACATTACGAGTTAAGAGTTTAGGGTTTCAGTCCCCTCCTCGCCGAGAGCCCTTGCATAGGGGCTTAAATAAATACAAACGTCATTCCTCAGGTTTCCTTTATATACTTAAACTCTAAGGATACGCCGAAACCCTATTCTAATCATTAAGGACCCTATACTAAATCCTTATACTAGCCCTTCTAGTATCCCTTACCGGGCCCCTGTAAAAGGAACCGTATTCTAATTATTAAGGCCTACATTAGGTTGTTGATTTGTTGCTGTTGCTGCTTAGGATGACGGTAGGCGCTGAGACTCCATAAACCCTAGACCCCTAAACCCCTAGCAGTAGAGTAGGTATCCTTTAACCTTTTAGTTCCCAGGATACTGGACAAGTAGGAACCCCTAAACCCCAAACGCTAGGAACCTGAAACCCTTTGCTCCGAAGGTGTTACGATCTACGACTAGGTTCCTGAGTAGTACCCTTTTGCCCTTTTTGGTTTAGGGTCCCCTTATTAAAACTGAATATTAGGAAAAAGGGTACCCTTATTATAAAGGGGTTACTCAGGAACCTAGACGAACCAAGAGCTTCCAAGACCTGACGGCCCTACACATCAATGGCCAACTCTCCTAGGTTAGGGTTTAGGGTTTAGGGTTTAGGGCTGGATCTGAAGGTGCAATAAAGAGGTTTCAATGACTAGTAACGATATCCCTTGATCGTCCTTATATAGCCCCTTCGACTCTGAAAGCTTGGGATTCGGAGGGATAACATAGAAGCCTGAATAATATAGGGGCCTTAATAATTACCTATACTATTTTGGGGGTTCCTTAATATATTTATAGTAGAATGGGCCCCAAAAACCCTATTCTAATTATTAGCGCCCCTAGAGTACATTCTAGTACTCTGCCTCAGGGTTCCTTTTTCTACTTCTGCCATAGAATTACCCGCAACTCTATCCCACATACTACGGTTGATGGACAAAATCCTGCATTACCTTAAGGACCCTAAACTATGGGAATTATGGTATATTCCTTATTATGGGTCATGCAGGATTTTGTCCATCAGCCGTATCTGTGCCAAAGGACTGTTTCCGAGTTGGCGTCGCAGCTGCGACAGCAGGGCCTCCAGACTGTGGATGCAAACAGGCACGGGGGTGAAGTTGTAGGTCCAATATAGTACCAAACCGGGTTTAGGGTTTAGGGTTTTAGTACCCTAACTAGTAGGATCCTTACTATAAGGACCCCAAAATAAGGTACCCCGAATTTTCGGTTTCTAGTTCTTGTTATTACTGCTATGGTAATTCGTCTGGGGAGGTCGGGCTTGTGCGAAGGCTGGGGTGTACTATACTACTAGGTTCTTGAGTAGTACCCTTTTGCCCTTTTTGGCTTAGGGTCCCCTTATTAGAACTGAATACTAGGAAAAAGGGTACCCTTATTATAAAGGGGTTACTCAGGAACCCAGACTACATTATACTACTATTCGTTTTTCCCATCTCTCTGAGAATGACTAAACACGTTTTCAGAGCAGTTGTACAGGCAGGAGGTGATCACGTGAAGCACTCACAACAGCCTGTTTGAAACTGTGTTCGAGTAGATGGGGATGAGACAGGAATACGGCTCCAGCCTGCTGAGGCTGTATACAGAACTCCATCTTCCGTTTTTTTCTCCGATTGTTCACGGTCGAAAGGTTCGCTCTCGGTGCAGGGGAAGAAGTTTCAGAGAGACAGAGAGAGAGAGACCCGAAAACCCTAAACTCTAGGACATAAAACCTTAAGAGACTTCAATGCCACAGAGGAAGGGATCAATGCACAAGAAGAGGGGAGGGTGCATGGTTCAGTGAATGTTTGAACCGCACGGGTTGTGAAAGCAAGCCATACCTTAAAGTACCATAATCATAAACATCACTTTTGTAGGTTCTTACTATAAACCCTAATACGGAGATTATGGGGAACCTAGAAAAAAGTAGATCTCGGTAGCTCGAGGTGCAAGAATCTGGGACAAGGATCTCCTTTGATAAAACGCGAGTTTGGCCCGTTATGATTTTGGGTCATAGGGTTCGGGCGAATGGGGTCTACGGTTTATGTTTCTGGGCTTTGGGTTTAGGGGCCTCGGGTCCAGTATCCTACCGGTACCTTGAACGGCTTAGGGTTTAGGCGCCAAGCAAGCTTCCTGCCCGGCCTTGCGCAGGGCAGATGCGAAAGCCGGGCAGATGCTCGCAGATCTCATCGAACACCTTGCCTCGAGCAAGGAGGACCTGGGATAGAGTTTAAGTATTTCGGGAGTCGGGTTTACGAATTATTCAAGCCTAGGGTTTTGGGATTTGGGGTTTCGGCTTTTGGGCTTTGGGTTCTAATTTAGGGATTAGGGGTCTGGGGATTACGGAAAGGCGCTGAAGCTTTACAGCCTCAGACTCCCCCCAACCCCTGCGAGAGTTATGTGCTTAGATAGACAGTTGGAGAGTTGCTCAAGCCGTAAAAGGGAACCTCCAAACCTAGACCCCTCAACCCGTAAATCCTACCTGGACCCATAAAGACTGGGTTCCTGAGTAGTACCCTTTTGCCTTTTTGGTTTAGGGTCCCCTTATTCAAACTGAATATTACGAAAAAGGGTACCATTATTATAAAGGGGTTACTCAGGAACCGAGATAAAGACCTACTTTTCTCAGGACACATAAACGGAGGTCGAACCCGAAACATGTCCGTTATCTAGGGTTCAGGTGAGAGTTTCCGAAAATTAGGGGTACGTGATTTTGGGGTCCTTATAACAAGGATCCTACTATTTAGGGTACTATATTATGGTCCCCTATTTTCGGAAACTCCCAGGTGGACGCAAACTTCCAAGACCCTCCGGGCGGCATCCGTGCTAGGATGTTGACGCGCATCGACGCGGTCGTCGAAGCAGACCCCTGAGATCGATATGGGAGTTTCCGAAAAGAGGGGACCCTAACACCCCTCCCCTAAATAGTAGGATACTTACTATAGGGACCCTAAAACAAGGTAATTACTCTAATTTTCGGAAACTCCCATATTGATGATGCAGAAGGGGAGGAAGGGCCGGAGCGGCCGAGTCAGATTCAGCAGGATTATCCTGAGTCGCTGCCCACGAATAGGCTTGAGGATTCGACGTGGACTACTGGCGGCCGGCGGACGTGGGCGCGTGTCAGAAAGCTATCGTCCGCTTTCCCGCACATTGAGGCAAAGTTTTGCAGAAGTGTACTTGAAGGGGCAGGGGACTTAGTAAGTAGGTTACAAGTAGAGTTATAAGTGCCCTAAATGGAGTTACCCTAATTACAACCCTGCTTATAACCAACTTACTAAGTCCCCTGCCCCTTCAAGTAGACCCTAGACCCTAAACCCTATAGATCCCTTTAAGGAAACCTATAGATCCCTTTCAGGAGCCCTTTAAGAAGCCTGTCTACCCCCTTACTTACTAAGTCCCCTGCCCCTTCAAGTACTGAGAAAGCTGAAAGTCTCCTGACAAGTGCGTCATGAGGCGAGGCAGAATAATGGATTCATGGTGTCGAAGTTTTCGAAGAAGCAGAAGAAAGAGACGGACACATTTGTAGGGCTTAGGACCTTAGGATTAAGGATTTAAAATGTCTATGACCCCAAACTTCGCCTTTACTCCTACGGTCCTACTGCCCTCGAGCCCCCCAAACCCTGAACCTTAAACCCTAAACCCCACAAGGTCGTCACGCTTTATTATAGGGCTTTAACCCAAGACCTTAAAATCCCAAACCCCAGCAACTCGCCACAGGGGGCCTCGCAGCCGAAGTCTTCTGCGAATGGCCCGACGATGCCGTCCGGCTGCAAACTACGGTTGATGGACATAATCCTGCATGACCCATAATAAGGAATATACCATAATTCCCATAGTTTAGGGTCCTTAGGGTCATGCAGGATTTTGTCCATCAACCGTAGGGTTCCTTTAAGGGTTCCTCTACGGGCCCCTATAATTTAAGCGTTCCTTGAAGGGTTCTATAAAGTTTCGGGGTTTGGGGTTAGGGTTTTCGGGCTTTAGGCTGCAGGGTGCTAGGGTTGAAAAGGTTAAGGCCGTGCACGTTGTAGGGTTGAGGCGAACTTTAGCTTAGTGGAGGAGTAGTTGAATAGGTCTTCAACTTTTTGGTGTAGTTTCGCCCTGACACAACTGTCAGGTCCTACAAGGGATGCATATAATTACAACATTTTGTAACATACCCAGAGAGCCCAATACCCCTTAATTAAGGAATATAGCCTAAATCATAATATGAAGCCCTATATATTTTAAGCCATATTCCTTAATTAAGGGGTATTGGCCTCTCTGGGTACCCCCAAAACCCTAGTCCGACTATCAACGATTACGGCCCCACGATGATGTAGAGCTCGGCCCTAACCCCTAAACCCCTGAACCCTACTTAAAGGATCATGGGACTTAGTAATTGGGGTTATAAGTAAGGTAAGTACAGTTATAATTACTTGTAACCCCAATTAAGGTACTTATAACCCTACTTACTAAGTCCCATGATCCTCCAAGTAGTCGTGTTCCTGTGAAGCCGAGTCGGTGTTCACAAGGACTCTTTGCACCTCTGCAAGTCATACGGAAAAAATCCGAAGGCAGTTTGTAGTATGGGTTTAGGGGTTAGGGTTTAGGGACGTCATACCTAGAGACCCCAAGGAATACTGCTCAAATTCTACCAAGGCTCTTTAAAAGGAATCCTAAATTTACCGGCCTTGACCCCTCGAATATGCGGTGCATGAATCAAGGTTGGTCGCTCTCGGGGGTTCTTTAGGGGCCATACAGCGAACCCCAGAAAGTTGGAGCATCGGTTTAGGAGGATTTTGGCTGGGATCCCTTATACTTTACCTTAAGGGCATGAGGACTATAATGTTCCAACTTTGTGGCTACTACCATAGTTCTTAGCAGAAGAGCCGTAGAGTAGGTAACCTTCAACCTTCTGGGGTGCTAGAAGCCCCACCCGAACCCGAACCTGAACCGGAACCCCCCCTCCCCCCTCCCGAACCCGCCGAACCCGAACCCGAACCTGAACCGGAGCCCCCCCCCCCTCCAAAGCAAACAAAATGCAACCCAAACTGGAACCAACCTCAGTCCACGAAAAAGAACCAGAACCTNCCCCCCCCCCACGGAAAAAACACGTGCAACCCCGCTCCCGAACCCGAACCCCAACCCCCTGGTTGGTAGTGGTTCGGGTTCGGCACCAGGCGGGGCACTTACTGCATAACATCTTACCCTAAATCCTACTTGGAGGGTCATGGGACTTCGTAAGTCGGGTTATAAGTACTTAAATGGGGTTATAAGTAATTATAACTGTACTTACCTTACTTATGACCCCAAATACTAAGTCCCATGATCCTTCAAGTAAACCCTAAATGCCAACAGTTTAGCTCTCCTAGGAGACTGGACAAGCAAGGCATTTGTCGGATCCCATTCTACGAAAGCCCAGGTCCTGACCTAGCCCTCAAGCCCTAAGCCCTAAGCCCTAAACCAAAAGCCTTAGTAGTAGTAGTAGTAGTAGGAGTAGTATGAGTAGGAGCAGGAGTAGGAGTACCAGTCCCAGGCGCAGTCGCAGTGGCAGTGGCAGTCGCAGTCCGCAGTAGGAGTAGTAGACGCTAAGCCTCATGTGGTTGATCCTCATGTTTACAGCTGGCCAAGTAAGGGAACCTTAATGTTAAGAAGCCACCAAACCCTCTAGCAAGCTTGTTTGGAATTTCAATCACCCCTAAATCCAAAACCCTAAGGCCCTAAAACCCACAAATCGCCACCTTCCAACGAGGCTAGCAGAGCTGCGGGTTTACGATTCTGCGGCAGCAGAGGCGCAGCATGGACCATGCCAATACTTGAAGGGGCAGGGGACTTAGTAAGTAAGCTTTTGAAACTGGAAGTCATCGGTGATGGAGGAGTAATGCGTGGCGCCGGCAGCGGTGGTGGCAATAGCGAGATTGGTGTTGATGTGGTTCATGATGTTTTTTGATTGATGCCGAGTTCAGAAATTTTTGTTACGATTGTGAAGATTATTGCCAGTATTCCGATGATCAAGTAATTTGAACAGAGTTATGACTGAGATTTTATGCTTATCCTGGTTGGCATGCACGCTATGCTTACGGTTGAGGTTCTTATAGTGTTTGAAGATTCTATTTCATAGCCTTTTGTGACTCAGATTTGTATGATTATGATGATTTCTCGCACTGCGGTTGCGCTTTATTGTTACTACTCCTAAACGCTTTATCAGTTTACTATTGTTGCTATTACTAGCAGTACCAATACTATTATCCCAATACTTCTATCATTTGTTGTTAGTACCACTACTGCTATTCTCCTTCTTATTGTTACTGTTATTGTTCTTGTTATTGTTCGATTACTGCTACTGAGTTATTGTTACTGTTATTGTTACGGTTGCTGTTACTGTTACTGAGTCATTGCTATTGTTATTGCTATTGTTATTGTTACTGGTTTTGATATTGTAATTGTTATTGTGGTTGCTATTCTTATTGTTATTGCTATTGGTAGCAACGGCCTGTTCACGCGTGCCGCGCGCATGCCGACCGCCTCGGTATTTACGGTAGTTCGTGGGCTTCGTATCCGCAAACGTCGTGCCTGTTGCGTTGTTCGAAGGGGAGCGGGAGTACGGGCGTGGAGGCCCCGAACGCATCGGTATTTACGTCTTTTTGCGAATTGGTTTGCCGAAAAGGTTTTCCGCGAGGATTTCGTTCAGTCCAGAGCATCCATGGGCCAACCATGTTGACGTCCACTAGGACCCCATCCGTTCACGCAGAGCATCCATGGGCCAACCATGTTGACGGCCAATGCAAACGTCCACTCAGACCCCATCCGTTCACGCAGAGTGTCCATGGGCTAACCAAGTTAACGTCCACTCAGTCCACGTCCACTCAGACCCCATCCGTTCACGCAGAGCGTCCATGGGCCAACCATGTCAACGTCCACCCAGACCCCATCCGTTCATGCAGAGCATCCATGGGGCCAACCATGTTGACGTCCACTCAGACCCCATGGGTGGGGGCGGGGGTGTGGTTTTGTGGCCTGGCATTCATGCTGTAAGCTTTCTTTCGCTGAGGCGGCTCGTGCCTTCGTAACCTTACACCCTAAACCCGCAACCCTTCACCGAGGGTCCTTCCACGTTTGTTTGTGTCTTGTCTCTGCCGGGCTTCCAGGGGGCACAGGCTCTTGGGGAGAGGAGCTTCGTCTGTGAATCAGGTTCCCGACTCGTGCCTTGCTGCACACGACAACGCTCGCTCATTGGTGGCCGCCAGCAGCGAGATGGGCATGCCAGCTGCCACTGCGAGGCATATAGTTTGGACACGCAGGTGGCCATCTGCCTTGGTGTCGCCACACACCGTGGCCGTCATCGGCGGCGATAATCAAGCGGAATCGCAATTCCCCGCTGTCACGAGGCTCATGAGAAAACAGAATTGAGAACCTCACCGAAGATGGTCGATACTGCTGTCTTAGCCACGCAACGTCTTCGACGGGAGCCTGGCTGCTGGACCGTGCTCAAAGCGTTGGCTCTGTACAGACAGGACCGTGTGCAAGAGCTGGGGCATGGCCGCCAAGACTTTCTAGGCCTTGCAACGGACAAGGACTGGACGAAGCTGCGCGTCCCTGGCTAGCAAAACATGTACCAAGCAACGACTTGCTGATTAAACACCCCTACGTAAGAACCTCGATGAGTCCAAAGCCCAAGTGGCAGCGCATTTCCAACCAATTTTCCTGCAGTTTCGGTTGCTACAACTTGTTAACTAGCCAACGTTCTATAGCGCGAAAGTGGTGCGCTTGCCATGTAATCCTGCTAAACCTACCGCTTCATCCTTTGAAGGGCGCGCGTGAGCAGCCCGTTGCAACGTTGTTATTGTTATTGTTACTGTGATTGTGATGGTGATTGCTATAGGTCATTGTGATTGTGATTGCTATTGCTATTGTTATTGCTATTGTTATTGCTATTTTTTTATTGTTGTTGTTATTGCTATTATTGTTATTATGATTCGTATTCGTCATTGAAATTAATTCAACCTTTTGATTGCTGCTCTTATTGTAACGAGGTTTCTGACGATGCTGGTGGTCATGATGGAGCGTTTCCCTAAACCCCAAAGCCCTAAACCGGTGAGGGAGAAGACGAGGACTAGGGCGAATGGGGGTGCCAAGGCCTTAGGGTTTACGATTTAGGATGTGGGATTTATGGTTTAGGGCTTAGGGCATAGGGTTCATTTTTGTAATGATCGTGTGACGGCGATAATCTTGTGTGTCAGGTCAGTTCACGTTCGTACTTTCTGTAGCCAAGGAAGTGCTAAGGTCCATGCAGAGTTCAGGTATTGTGATAAGCAGGACGACCTATGTTGGGCACATCCTAACACCGGAATCCGAAACTGAAGCTGTAACCCTTACCCTGAACCTCAATACTAAGTTGTAAACCCTAAACCCTTACCCCAACCTTGGCCCTGCTTCCTCCACAGGAAGACCTCAAGCAGCCCCCAACTCTCAACGAGCCGGAAGACTTTTCAAACTTTAGCTCATAAGCCGTGGCACCTCAAACCTATTTTTTTTAACCCTCAACCCTAAACCCTAAGAGCCTTTGCTTAGGACTTATGTATACAAATATTCGAGTAAGGAGCCCTAGACACGCAAGTTGTTTTAGGGTTCAGGTACACCCGCAACCATGAGCCTTCAACCGGACCCGAAACCCCAAACCTTAAACCTGAATCCTAATGCCTCGGTTTTTGGGTTTAGGGTTCCATGAGCAGTGCACCTTAACCCGGAAACCTCAAACCGCAGGGTTGAGGGTTTCCTTAAACCCTAAAACAACACTCCTCAGATTTAGGTTTTAGGCCTGCTGACGAGACCTTAGGGGGGGTTCAAAACTACCTGCTAGACGTACGGGTTCAGGGTTTAACCCCCAGTTGCGAGGGAGATCTTATATCATGATTATATACCCCGAGACCCTCGTTTAATTAAGGCCCTTTATCAACCTAATCCCTAACACCCTAATCCCTAAGCCCTACACTCTTAAACCCCTAAACCTCGAGCCCTGAACCCTATAGGCCCTATAAGCCCTATCAGCCCGATAAACCCTATAAACCCCAAAAACGCCCTAAACCACTAACCCTAAACCCTAAACCCTAAACCCTAAACCCTAAACCCTAAGCCCTGCGGAAGGCGGACTACTTCGACAAAGCCACCGGCCAGTGGGACCTCGAGGGCCTGAGCTCGGATCTGGCCCTGGCAAAGGCCCCCCCCCCGCCGTGGGGTTTCTTTAAAGGGGTCCCTGTAAGGTTTCCCTTAACTAGGTTCCCCAGTAGTACCCTTTTACCCTTTTTCTTTTTGGGTTCCCTTATTAAAACCGAATAGTAGGAAAAAGGGACCCTTATTGGGAAACCTGGTTAAAGGGTCCGTTAAGGGTTCCTTTATGGGTGGGAGCTCCTCCAGGGGTTCTAGGCAGTTAGGGCCCCAATTAATCCTAAACCTTACTTGGAGGATCATGCGACTTAGTAAGTAGGGTTATAAGTACCTTAATTGGGATTTTTAAGTAATTGTATCTGCAGTTACCTTACTTGTAGCCCCAATGACTAAGTCCCATGATCCTTTAAGTAAGGGTTCCCTTAAAAGGGTCCTTGAAGGGGTTTCAGGGTGTGTTTGGGTTCCATTTGATACAGGGGCGTTCATAATCAGGTGTAGGGTTTAGGTGAATATGGGGGCCTCAATAGTTAGAGTAGGGTTTTAGGTCTATTAAAAGGCCATGATGTTGCAAAAGCCGCGTGGGGTTCAAGGTTCAGGGTTTCAGGCTTCACGGTTTTAGGATTTGGGGGTTCGAGGCTTTAGGCCTCCGGTTTTTTGAGTTAGAGTTCCAGCGTTTTAGGGTTCAGGGTATTGCTTACGTGAAGCCCCTAAGCTTCGTGCGCGGCATTTTCCTTTATGAGCTTGAAGGCCAAAGCCTACCCTTCGCTCGCTTAAGCCCTAAACTGTATAAACCCTAAACCCTAAACCCTATAAGCCCTATAGACCCTATCAACCCTAAACCCTATAAACCCTAAACCCTATAAACCCTACAGTCCCAAAAAGCCTATAAGCCCTGTAAACTCTAAACCCTGAGCCCTATAAAATCGTAAACCCTGGGCAGCGACTCCAGGAGACATCTGGGCATCGGATTCTCAGGACTTTCTAGCGAGGTCCCAGAGACTCCAATATCCCTTAATTGAGGAATATACGAGTTCGGAATAACTAACAGTGTTGTTTCCTTATCGTCCCTCTATAACAGTAATATAATACAGTAGAAGCCAGAAAGTTGGAACACCTAAAGTAAAGTATAGGCAATCCCAGCATGAATCATCGTAAATCTATGTTCCAACTTTCTGGGATTCGCTGTAGGGGTTTAGGGTTTAGGGATATACCTCCAGGCCTTGCTACAATTCTGATGCTAAAAGCCACTTTTTAACCTACGTCCGGATACAAAACCTGACCCAAGCCCCAATTGATGCTCTGCCGAAGGTGAAACCCTGAACTTTTGTTCTCCCAAGCCGCAGGCCGTGAATCCCTAAACCCGAAACCCTCGACAGTAAGCAGAAAACGCAAAGCCTTAAGACCCCAGGTCGCAACCTCCAGAATGCGTAACGCTCGGAGCAATTAGTCAACATATCCCCTTATAGCCCCTCTCTAACTATAGCGAACCCCCTTTGATGACCCGAAGTTAATGCCGTTGGTCCGAAGGCTCAGGCAAAGAAGGACCACTCCACAGCAGAAGTGACTAGGGAGGTCCGCTGGCACGGGTGCAGTAAAGAGGGGTTCTTTACCGTGTTTTTTCAAGATTTGTTGTTGAAAACACGGTTTCCTTCGCAGGGATTTTATTCGGGTTTATGGTTTGGGTTCAGGGGTTCGTGTGTTTCATATAGACCTCAGAATGCTCTTAAAATGGAGCCCTATGATTGTTTAAGAGCCGTACCCGGTTGCCTACTACATAAACGGTTAACCCTCTGCGAAGACTTGTTAAACGACTTGATAGGATGGTGAAAGGTTGCTGAGAAGCTCATCTGAAGAAGTAATGATGCTGGGTTTGCGTGACTGTAAAGCCCTGGAGTTTAAAACTTACACATGAGAGCAGTAGCAGCAACAATATGAAGAGGAGTTGTCACTGTCGTAGTATTAAGACTGTTGTATATATATATACATAAGTAAGACAGTAAGGTCTGTTCTTGAAGGATATTTTCAAAAGAAAAAATACTCGTAGTCGCAGTCGCAGACGTAGTCGCAGCCGCAGCAGCCGCAGCAGCAACAGGAGGAGAAGTCGTCGTAGACTTCGTAGTAGTCGTCATTGTAGTAGTCGTAGTCGCAGCCGTAATTGTCATCGTGGCCGTAGTGGTAGTCGTGGTGGTGGTGGTGGTGGTAGCAGTAGTAGTAGTAGTAGTAGTAGTAGTAGTAGGAGTGGTAGTCGTCGGAGTAGCAGCAGCAGTAGCCACAGTAGAAGTAGATGTAGATGTAGATGTAGAAGGAGAAGGAGAAGGAGAAGTAGCAGCAGAAGTAGCAGCAGCAGTAGCAGTAGCACTAGCACTAGCAGTAGAAGTAGAAGTAGGACGTAGGACGTCGGACGTAGGACGCTCCTTATTCTAAGGACCCCAAAATAAGGTACCCCCTAATTTTCGGAAACTCCCAACAGCCTCCACCCTAAACCCTGAACCGTAAAGCCCTAGAGCCCTTAAAGCCCTCGAACCCCAAAATCCCAAATCTTCGTATGTTCCCTAAGCCCTAATCCCTAAACCCTTAAACCCTGAACCCTAAACCCCTAAATGCCCCTAAACCCTAAACCCTCAACCCTAAACCGGAAAGCCCAAGAACCCAAAAACCCTAAATCTTCGTATGTTCAGAGGTCGCTCCGAAGGCTTCGCCGAGAGAAACCGCACCCGTGGTCGAGCCGGCGAAAGCTCATGAGGCATCGTGTGGGGTTTAAGGGTTTAAGGGCGGTTTCGGGGTTTAGGGTTCAGGGTTTAGGGGTTTAGGGTTTAGGGGTTGAAGGGTTTAGGGGTGTAGGGTTTCGGGATTTAGGGTTTAGGGTTTAGCAGTTTAGGGTGTAGGGTTGAGGGTTTAGAGATCCGTAAACAGGAAGGGGTTCAGGAGGGTTCCAATATCCCTTAATTAAGGAGTATACCTTACATCATGTTAGGAGTTTGGGGATTTTAGGAGTTGGGGTTGGAGGTGTTATGGGTTTCCGGGAGTGAGGACACTTAGGATTGGGTTTGGGGCTTTGTTATAATGATTATGATGTTCTCTAGATAATGTAGGGGCCTTAATAACTAGAATAGGGTTTTGGGAGTTCCTTATTATAATTATCGTAGGATATACCCCGAAACCCGGTTCTATTAAAGACTGCCCCTACGTTAACGAGTGGTGAGTTTTTGAAGGGTTCTATAAAGGGCTTTTGGGAGGTTCCTTATTATAGCAACGAATGTAGAATTGACCCTTCAAGTCATACCCTATAGTACCGGAGCCCAACACGCCTTACTGGAGGACTCTAAACCTCTCAGCCCTAAACCCCAAACCCTCCGTTCCAATACCACAAACCCCCAGCCCCTAACCCGAAAACCCTAAACCACCCTAAATCCTATGGTACCCTTAAAGAACCTTTAAACCGTAAATCACCAGAGCAGGTGTATGGCGCGAAAACTGCCGAACAGCTCTTTTCGGAGCTGAGTGCTTTGGATTCCTCCGTCAATGAGGCGCCGTAAGGTTTGTAGGGGATTTAGGGTTAAGGGCGTGAAAGGGTATTTGGGGTTAAGGGCTCTTAAGGGGGTTTCGGGTTTGTATCAGGGTGTAGGGTTGAGGCTTTCCTCTGGGGGTTGGGTTAGGGGTTTGGGTTTAGGGTTTAGGGTTTAGGGTTTAGGGTTAGTAGGCTGATTATCTTCTGAAGCTGCTTGTGCGGGAAACCTTGGAAGCTATATCATAAGCCCTGAAAGCTGCATTCTCATGTTCGAACCCTAAATCCTGAACTCTGCAACAGGAGGACTACGTATCCACCGATGGCATTTGGGAGATCGAAGGTCTTGAGGATGATTTGCGCTTGGCGCAGGTGCAGAAAACTCGGGTTATAGTGGGCTTTTGGGGTTTGGGTTCGGGGGGTCGGGGCTAGGGTTCCTTGAAGGGGTCTAAAGTGAACCCCGGAAAGTTGGAACATGGTTTTTGGAGGATTAATGCTGGGATCCCCTATACTTTACCTTAAGGCCATGAGGATATTGATGTTCCAACTTTCTGGCTTCTACTGTATAAGGGATCTATAGTAGGGTTCTAGAATGTAAGGACATGGGAGTTTCCGCAAATAGGGGACCCAGGGTTTTTAGTGTTTAATTAGTCGTTGAGGATTAGGGCCGGAGAGCTTCGAGTTTGCTGAAAAGTTTTGGGGTGTAGGGTCTTCATACGGCTGATGGACAAAATCCTGCATGACCTTAAGGACTCTAAACTATGGGAATTATGGTATATTCCTTCTAATGGGTAATGCAGGATTTTGTCCATCAGCAGTATCTCGGGCCAGCCCACCCAGCCATAGCTCAACCTTGGCGAGTTAAGGGTCTGCCAAAGTTATTACACAGCCTCTCAATGATTTTCTAAATCGTGGTGGCACAATCCCTTAGTCTTATTCACAACCCCAACCCCCCCTTCCTAAACCCGAATTCTTACATCCTAATCTTCATCCCACATCATTGAACCTTAATCTACCTCTAGTCCTCCTATTGCCACTGTCTAAGTGATTTGGGGTTTCGGTATTGCTCAGAACTTGGAGGCAAGACTGACGCGTGCTTAGGGCTTTGGGATGTTGCCTGCACCTTAAACCTAAACCCTAGGCCCTAAAGCCCTGGAGACCTGAAGCCCTAAACCCCATACCCTAAAGCCCCAAGCCCTGAAGCCCTACACCCTAAAGCCCTAAAACTCTAAACCCCTAAACCCTAAGCCCTGAAGCCCTAAAGCTCTACAGCCCTAAAGCCCTAAAGTCCTACACCCCAAAGCCCTAAAGCTCTAAGCACCTTAAACCCTAAACCCCTGAAGCCCCAGAGCTCTGAGGCCTGCAGGGGAGTTGCAGGAAACGCGCGGAAAATGCCTGGGGACAATTTCAAGTATGGGTCCTAGTTGTGGATTTGGCTTTGGGGTATTAGGAGTTTAAGGCTTTAGGGTTGGGGCTATATTCTGGTTCCTTGTTTTCGCTAGTGTCCTACTTTGCTTTCCGAAGCTCCCACATGAATTAGGGACACTAAAAGCACATAAGCATAAGCATTTTATAGAGATATCCCTACCTTGTTGGGCTTCATTATAACCTTGGGGGGGTTTACGTGAGATATCCCTATCCTTATTTTTGCTTATGTGCTTTTTTGGGGCCCTAATGAATCAGAACCCGAAACTCCGAACCCCTGAACCCCGAAAGCCCTTATAGACCCAAGCTCCCTAAGCCCTAAACCCCTAAACCGCTAAGCCCCCTAAATCCCTAGAACCTTGAACCCCCTAAACCCTAAGCCGCCCTAAACTGTATAGTACCCTTAACTTCAAAGAGTCCTTAAAGGAACCCTTGAAAGAACCCTTACACGAACCCGTGAAGGAACTCTTGAAGGAACCCTTAAAGGAACCCTTAAAGCGAAGCCCTCATATGGGGGCATTTGGGGTGCCTTATTTATTATAATTACAGTATACTGGGCCCCAAAACCCTATTCAAATTATCAAGGCCCCTGTATCTAGGTTCCTGAGTAGTACCCTTTGGCCCTTTTTGGTTTAGAGTCCCCTTATTAAAACTGAATATTAGGAAAAAGGGTACCTTTATTATAAAGGGGTTACTCAGGAACCTAGTTATGAAACCCCTGAACCAGACGAGCGCTCGTGGCGAGAGCGATTTGATGAAGCTGTTCGCTGAGCTCAAAGCTTTAGATCCGGCTGTTAGCAAGGCTCGGATTTCGGGGCTTTGAGGGTTTGGGGTTTGGGGGTTTACGGTTTTTCGGGTTTCAGGGGTTTGAGGGTTCCTTTAAGGGTTCTTTTAAGGGTTAATTGAATCTAAGGTTTGGGGTTGGGGGTAGATCCCGCTGTTAGCAAGGCACAGGTTTCAGGGGTTTGGGGTTCCTTTAAGGGTTCCTTTAAGAGTTACTTTTTTTAAGGGTGCTATAGGGTTTACGGGCTTGTTGTTGTTGAGGGTTTCAGGGGTTCCCAGAGACTCCAACATCCCTGAATTAAGGAATATACCTGTAAGTTATAGTAGGGTCCCGAATATGATTTAAGGAATATGCCCTAATTAGGGGATATTGGAGTCTCTGCTTGGAGGCCCTGTTGACTTAGTAAGTCTACTTAGTATCCCCTAGAAACCATGTTATAATCCCCCATAACCCACCTTGCTAACCCTACTTCCTAAGTCAACAGGGCCTCCAAGTGGGGGATATTGGAGTCTCTGGGGTTGCTTGGTTGAGGGGTTGAGGGGTCGTAAGGCTAGGGTTTAGGGTTGTTGAGGGGTTTAGGGGTTTAGAGGGCTTAGGACGTCGGTGTATAGGGTCCCCGGGGTTTAGGGTTCAGGGGTTTAGGGTTTAGGGGTTTAGGGGTTCAGGGGTTTAGGGTTTAGGGTGCAGGGGTTTGGGGTTGTCGAGGGTTTAGGGGTTTAGGGGTTTAGGGTTGTTGAGGGTTTGGGCCCAGGGCTTAGGACTTCGGGGTTCAGGGATTGGGGTTTTAAGGGTTGAGGGGTTTACGGTTTAGTAGTAGAGTTGCTGGTTGCCAGGGTGTTCCGAAGTTTACAAGGTTTCTGGAATTTTTTCGTTTGACAAGTTTTGGGATTTGTTGCTTTTGTGCCGATTGGAGCAGCCTGATTTCATCATCAGTATGCGATCATGGAGCATACTGTCGGTGCAGGTGATTATAAGGCGATATTATGACGAATGCGCGTTGAGCTTCCTCCAACTGCTTTGTTTGAACAATCCATCTCTGGAGAGGCAATGTGTGAGGGACGACACTGGAGCTAACAATGTTTAGACGAACCATGGGAAAGTCAAGACGTCAGTCATGGGAACAATCGTATGAGTTAGGGTACAGCACCCTTTCCAGGCACAACTCTGCATGCATATTTATATGTGTCCACTCACATACCTGCGTACTTGACCACTACATAATTACGAACTGATCTGCATCTAGATTTGTTTGTCCGTGGCATACTTACCTACCTATTAACCCACCTGCCTGCAGACCTGCCTACCCATCATCCCACTTGTGCCTCCCTACCTTCGTGCATGCAAGCATACCCACATCTATGTCCTGTATGGTATGGGTTCTGACGCAGCAGTTTTGGGAGTGCATGTGTTACACCACATGCGAATACCTTTGAGACTTTGAACGAAATTTCAGGCAAGGTGGACAATGCACAGTATTAACCAACGAAATTCACGAAGATAGATGTCGGGATATTTGGGGCTTGGTCATCCAACTTCTCATAGTGCTTGCTTTTTGCATGCGATAGGTACACGTGCAAAGTCAAAGCTATAGATTGGGGTACATGTGCTTGCTACGCAATTAGGTGTCCCTCGCGCAACATACGCTTTGTTCACAGTTCAGACCTCAAGCCAAGTGTGAATAGGTTGGTGCAAAGCTTCAGCTGTAGGGCTGAGGCGCACTCTGGGCTTCGTTTCGCGAGCTTGCTATGTATGTCTTCGTTTCACTGTGGTCTTCAGTGTTTCCTGACGTTGGCTGCTGAAATATTTTCTGCGGCTGATTCCTACAGCTACTCCCATTACTGCGACTATTTCCAGTGCTACGGCTATTGCCGCTGCTGCTACTACTGCTACGACTGCCACTACCACTACCACTACTACTACTACTACTACCACCACCACCACCACTACTACTACTACGCCTGCTGCTGCGGCCACTACTACTACTACTACTACTACTACTACTACTACTACTACTAGTACCACTACTACTAGCACTACTACTACTACTACTACTACGCTGCTGCTGCGCTGCTACTGCTACTGCTACTGCTACTGCTACTGCTACTGCTACTGCTACTGCTACCGCTACCGCTACCGCTACTGCTACTGCTACTGCTACTGCTACTGCTACTGCTACTGCTACTGCTACCGCTACCGCTACCGCTACTGCTACTGCTACTGCTACTGCTACTGCTACTGCTACTGCTACTGCTACTGCTACTGCTACTGCTGCTACTGCTGCTGCTGCTACTGCTGCTACTGCTGCTACTGCTACTGTGTATACTGCTACTGCTACTGCTACTGCTGCCACTGCTGCTACCACTACTACTCCTCCGACTACGGCACTACTGCTACTACTGCTAGTGCTCCTCCTCATCCTCCTCCTGCTGCTGAGACTGCTCCACGCGATGCCAAGAAGCTGCATGTAACCCGAGGTCTAAAGAGCACCAGGAGCTTCAAACCAGACGGATTGACAGGAAGACTACTACGACGCAGCTGGTGATTTCTGGGATGTCGCGGGACTCATGGACGACTTGCGCTTGGCAAAGGTGCCAGGGCAGCAGGCTACATCCTCGTTAGCATCCTCCTTCGAATCTGATCTTTTCGAACGCGCACAGCTCAGTACAAACTAGGAGCCATCGATGCCATGGCGTTGGATTTCGAGTTTGGACATGTCCATTCTTCACAACCTCTTCTCGGCGCGAGGCTTCACCATCAGTGGCAACGGCGCCAGCTAACCAGGTTCGTTCCGGATCGGATGAAGATTCTCTGTGTCATTTGCAACCGCAGACCCCAGGAAATGTTTTTGGGATCCGCACCTTGCAATAATGGAAAATGCATCCTTGTTCGGCTTACCGGCATTCGCGCTTGGACAGGGATCGTGATTGTGAGCTGTGTTGTTTTTGGATGGCCTGCAGGAGCCAGGAGGGTTTTCTTCAGTCAGATTCAGGCACAGCGTTTGATCCCGAGCTAGCTGAAGGCTGCCAGCAGCGGACAAAAGCTCTTTGATGAGCTCAAGTCTTTGGACCCTGCAGCTGAAAAGGCCTCAGTGCAATCTTTGCCTGTTCAGGGTTTCGGGGTATGGCATGGAGTGCGTCGGGATGTTCTAAAAGGAAGTCTTGATCAGGGGGAGTGGTTGGGAGGGTGCAGCGTTGTGATCAATGCAGAGCTGCTTTATACTGTTCTGAGGAGCTGTCGGTTTGGGTCTGGGTGTTTGGATTCGTTTTTGCACTTCTTTTAGAGTCAGTGAGATGGCTTCCGGATGAAGAAATCCAAAATGAGGGTTGGGTCTCGGGGTTTCTGAGAATCGCTTACGGGTTTCTTCGCCGTTTGCATGGGCAGGCAGACTACTACGACGCAGCTGGTGATTTCTGGGATTTCGAGGGGCTCGAGGACGACTTGCGCTTGGCAAAGGTGCTAGGGCAGCAGGTCACATTCTCGTTAGCATCCTCCCTAGAACTTGATTTTCGTGAACAGTTCAGTACAAACTCGCAGCCATCGATGCCATGACGTTGGGTTTCGAGTTTTGGCATTTCCATTCTTCACCACTTCTTCTCGGCACGCAATCGAGGCTTCAGCTAGTGCGCCTGCTGCTGCCAGTGACACCCGTGCTGCGCCATCAGCGGCCGCGGCGCCAGCTAACCAGGTTCGTTCCGGATCGGATGAGGATTCTGATGGATAGCATGTCGTTTGCAACCGCAAACTCCAGGGAATCTTGTTGGGATCTGCACCTTGCAATAATGCGTCCTTGTTCGGCTTACAGGCATTCGCGCTGCGAGGGGGATCGTGATTGTGGGGCTGTGTTGTTTCTGGATGGTCTGCAGGAGCCAGGAGGGTTTTCTTCAGTCAGATTCAGACACAGCGTTTGATCCCGAGCTAGCTGAAGGCTGCCAGCAGCGGACAAAAGCTCTTTGAGGAGCTCAAGTCTTTGGACCCTGCAGCTGAAAAGGCCTCAGTGCAATCTTTGCCTGTTCAGGGTTTCGGGGTATGGCATGGAGTGCGTCGGGATGTTCTAAAAGGAAGTCTTGATCAGGGAGAGTGGTTGGGAGGGTGCAGCGTTGTGATCAATGCAGAGCTGCTTTATACTGTTCTGAGGAGCTGTCGGTTCAGGTCTGGGTGTTTGGATTCGTTTTGCACTTCTTTTAGAGTCAGTAAGATGGCTNCTTCCGGATGAAGAAATCCAAAATGAGGGTTGGGTCTCGGGGTTTCTGAGAATCGCTTACAAGTTTCTTCGCCGTTTGCATGGGCAGGCAGACTACTACGACGCAGCTGGTGATTTCTGGGATGTCGAGGGGCTCGAGGACGACTTGCGCTTGGCAAAGGTGCCAGGGCAGCAGGTCACAGCCTCGTTAGCATTCTCCTTAGAACCTGATCTTTGCGAACGCGAACAGAGCCATCGATGCCATGGCGTTGGGTTTCGAGTTTGGACATGTCCATTCTTCACCACTTCTCGGCACACAACCGAGGCTTCAGCTAGTGCGCCTGCTGCAGCCAGTGCCGCCCCTTCTGCGCCGTCAGCGGCCGCGGCGCCAGCTAACCAGGTTCGTTCCGGATCGGATGAGGATTTTTGAGGGATAGCGTGTCATTTGCAACCGCAGACCCCAGGGAATGTTTTTGGGATCCGCACCTTGCAATAATGGAAAATGCATCCTTGTTCGGCTTACCGGCATTCGCGCTTGGACAGGGATCGTGA